>BQKN01062748.1:3298-24363 GCA_022839385.1 Asparagus kiusianus | reverse complement strand
AGAGAGAGAGAGAGAGAGAGAGAGAGAGAGAGAGAGAGAGAGAGAGACGATTAGCGAGGATTTTATAACAAATGGAATTGAAAAACTAGATGGTTGGTCGGGTGGTGGAATTTGAGAGCATTTTGAAGCAAATTATTATATAGAATTTAAGAGAATTAATTGATTATAATTGATAGTGAGAAAGTTCTCTTGAATGTAAAGGGAAAAAAATGAACATATTCACCTTTGGAATTCCAAACAATTTCTTTGATTTAATTGAATTTAACTGAGAGAGAAAAAATATGCTTTCTTTAGTAATTCATTACTGAAATAATAAATGTGGCTTCACAAAGCAATGATATCGAATTGAAAAGTTTCTCAAGGACCCAAAATATGAGACCAATAAGGGGGACAAGTGAGGTGTCCCATCCCTATTGGATAATGAGTTGGTCATCATTAATGATGACCAACTCATTATTCAATAAGAGTGGGACACCTCACTTGTCCCCTCTATTGGTCCCATATTCTGGGTCCCTGTAGCAAAGCTCTATCGAATTGTATGTGTGATGGGGAAGTAATAAATGATCAAACTTAACTTATTTTTATTTTTAATATTAAGAGGGTAAATAAGGAAGTCAAAAGTTTTGATAGCTATATTCTCTTTTATAAATAGTATAGAAGATAAAGATATAGATGAGACTGATTTTTTCAATACTATCAACCCAAAAGGCCTCTAGCCCATGGGAGAGTATCTAATGCATCTGGACTTGAGCACTATTGCATTAAAGGAGTATGATGCGTTGGGTGCACCTTTAATATACTAGATGAGATGCATTGGGTACTTTCTCCTCGGTCACCAAATTGCTATGCTGGGGTATAGTTAGGATGGTGTCTCGGTGGTAACTCCATATAATTTATCACGCTTACATTTAGATCTATATTGATGATTTTGTAATACCTTCCTTTTTAGTGATGTCCTAACGTATTTCTAGTGGTATCCTACTGTAACTCTAGTGGTGTCCTAAGTAATAAATATAAATAAAAATAATAAAAACATGTACAAAATAGACAATTTGATGATGTCTTATGACATTATTGGACATTATGTGGCTCCGCGACTATGCTTCAGACTATCTTACTTCACTATCGACATTTCGGGCCTACAATTTCTTTATAGCTCGATATATACTTCTGTATTTTTTTGAAGTACAAATAGGGCAAGACGCTTCATCATTGTATAAAATAGGAAGTTAAATATATTTACATATATTTATATCTAGTTGTGATTTAACGATAGATCCTAAATTGGTAGAGGAGCGGACCTATGTCGTCGTTACTCTACACAATAGAGGAACAAAGTAAAATCACCTATAAATATACAAAAGAATATACAATAATGCGAAGAGTTTACCACCCACAACCTATAAGTATAGCACACCAAAAACTTGTTAGTAAGTTCGCTAGGGGACACTATCTGTGCACAAAAATCCCAAAAAACTATCAAACGACAAAGCTGCAAGCAACCCTACTGGTCAGCTGCTCCCCCATTGCTATCTTCACTTGAGGCAATCAGGTCAGATATCCCCCTTTCTCGAACAATTACCTTGAGCTTGAGAGCTCGTTTGGAAGTCGTCGAACCTGTCCAGAAAGTAAGGAAATAAACTATCTTGGATGCCAGTTGATGGTGATTTGGCATGACTCCATTGAATATGAGATTATTACGAGCAGTCCATATAACCTAGCAGATGGTAGGAAAGGCAAATCTCCACAGTAGCTTCACTGTAGGCACCATGTCTTTGTTGATACACATATTGAAGCATTGGTGTATGGATGTTGGAGGAATTTGGATACAATTGATTGGGAGAAAAATGTCCCATATTTGTTTGGCCAACTGACAGTCAATGAAGAGATGGTTGTGAGATTCTATGTCACTGGAGAGAGCAAGGTAGGTTACCGGTCCACCCTTTAGCAGTGAGCTTGTTCTTAGTATTGAGTTTGACCATAGAGAGAATCCACGTAAAGAATATACTTCTGTATTTCAAAGAGGGAATCTTTTTTATCAGCCTTTTGTTATTTAAATAACGGAAAGAAATTAGTTAGAAAACAACTCAAGAAAACGCCACACACTTCTAAGGGGGATGTTATATTTCAAATCTTCTAGATAAAACGTCCAGAAAAACTTAGGATAATAGGTTGGGGATCTTGGGATTTAATTAATGTCATTATATTGAAAGTTAGAGAGCATACAGGGGAAAAAAATTTTAGAAAAGGGAAAAAATCACAAAAAAATCATTAAATGTTGACGGAATTTAATTAATGTCATTATATTGAAAGTTGGAGAGCACACAGGAGGAAAAAAAAAAGTTAAAACAAAAGGAAAAAAAATTTACAAAAATAGTTCATTAAATAAATGTTGAGAGTGGGATTTGAACCCACGCCCTTTCGGACCAGAACCTTAATCTGGCGCCTTAGACCAACTCGGCCATCTCAACGTTCGTGTACTGAGTATTGATTAAATCATTAACAATGTTAAAACCATATTGTTATACTGTAATTTGCGTACCCTGGAATTAATATAGCTATCAATCTGTTTCTGTTTGATGCCAACCAAAATGCATGTTCAGATCAGTCTGATGTTTGCCTAATTCCGCTGAAAATTTACTGTAAGCGTGCAGTAGGTGGGAATATCTAGCCTCAATGGAAGATATTGAATCGTATTGTATTAGAAAAATTCCATGATGACCAACTCATTATCCAATAGGAAGGGGACACCTCATTTGTCCCCCCTATTGCTCCCATATTTTAGGTTCCTGTAGCAAAGCTCATAAAAAATTACCAGATAATATTTTCTTCAAATAATACAATGAGCTTTGCTACAGGGACCCAAAATATTATGAGACCAATAGGGGGACAAGTGAGGTGTCCTCCTCCTATTAAATAATGAGTTGGTCATCATTAATGATGGCCAACTCATTATCCAATAGGAGGGGGACACCTCACTTGTCCCCCCTATTGGTCTCATATTTTGGGTCCTTGAGAAATTTTTCATTTTTTATCGTCTACACAAGAGATAAATAAATGGGGAATTTCGTTCCATTAAACGTACGTGTTCTATTTTATTCCAATCAGTAGAAGACTCATGTAATGAAGATTATTTTGGAAAGAATGCGACATGGAAAAAGCTCCAAGGATCAAAAATTTATTTGTGTTTTTTAATTGCTGACCAGTGTCCGGCCAAGATGACGGCTAATATACATAGGCTATTCTCATATGCTACGATACGTAGAAATTTTGGCTATTCTATTTATGGTTTAAATCCTCATACGACCTTGATAAAAGATTTGTATTATGTGCGGCCACTTGGCGATGAAGTAGAAAATTATAAGCAGATGAAAAAGCAACCTCAAATGTAGAGGGTACGTCTCCCCAAAAGCTTGTGGTAATTTATGGCCACATATATATGGTCATGTGTTTAAAGTCAATTTACATAGCTTTTTTCACATATATAATAATTAAACAATATGAATCAGGGAGGGGCATCTTGTCCTTTTCGATGTTCTAACAGCTTAAAACATTGTTCACACAATAGATCCAGTTGAAGACACGCAAATTTTGAGCCACACAAATTCTTCATGAAATAGATTCAGATGATATATGGATTTGGATCATCTCCACTATAAAGTAATGGAGTAACGGAGAGACCACTACGTTATTAAAACTGTTGTTTGTCTAGATGATAGTTATGATTGCCCAATCTCATCATGCATTAATGTGCCAATTTTATCTTGCATTGCATCAATAGCTACAAACTTCATAGATCAGTTCTTAGCAAGGTTATTACTGCTTTTTTACAAGCTTTAGTATATCTTCTCTCTTATGTAACACACATATCTAATCTACTCACGTTGCTATTGGTTCTTTCGTTGATATTGAGTCGTTTCGTTTCCTTTTATTACTTTACTTTATAGATGGCTAAGTGTTGCTTTCTCATTAGTTATGACCTGCAAACAACACGGTTACTCTTTTTGCCCACAATGTTACACCATTGGCTTATTATTATTATTATTATTTGAAAAGAACCATTAATTGGCTTATTACTCTGGAACATGTATGAGCTTTAACGTACTTTATCTATAGAGGTTAATATATTACTTTCGCTTACTCAAGAAGGAATTCGTTGACCACAATCCGATGATTTAAATAAATTTTGCAGTAAACATTTAAAAAAAAAAGATTTACTTTGCGCGAACTCTTGTCTCTTGCCAGTTGTTGTACATTCATTATATTGTACGTCGCGTTTTATACCTGTGGTTTTCTCTGTAATTATCTCTCAGATATAGTACGTTTCTATTTTCTCTGCACTAATTTTACATTTGCCAACCAACTAAAGGCGCCGCGTACGCCCAAATTTTTTCCAGCAGCTGGATCATACTTTTTAGGGAATAAATTAAGATGCATGCCTCAGCTAAATCTATGACCATTATAATTAAACAAATCTTCCAAGTTAATAAAATACAAGCACACCAATATCAACAGAACAATATTTTTTACTATATTCCTCACAAGTAGCTCAGTCCCTGCGGAGGGTTCTTTATTAATATGATTTCACAACACAGTTTACCTCATCAACAAATACGGCCAAATTTTATTTGCATCAGAATTTTTTGATGAACTCAAAAATGTGAGCATTGATTTCATCTGGCTTTTCTTCCATTATGAAATGGCCGACTCCTTCCATGATGACCACATCTTCGAGCATGGGAACGAATTTCTTGAAACCACCTTTGTGTATGAAATCCTTGGTCCCGAGAGAATTGTAAGTGAGGTCCAAGTCTCCAACAATGAACTTTGCTGGTACGTTAACTCGTGCACCGGTCCATGGGGCGGAAAGTTCCCAATCTCTGCAATACATATCAAGAGAATTCTTATTAGGACAAATTTTTAAAAGCACCACTTTTTCATTTTTATATAGCAAAATCGACCTCTTCATTTTTTAATCTGCAAAACCGACCCTTTTCAAAAGAAAAGGGTCGGTTTTGTAGCAAAGTTCATTTTCGAACTACACGGGACTGCTAGTCCCGTGCATTTGATTGTTGTTAGCAGTTCACCGTATCCTCCTCCTCCTAGCTAAGCTAAGCTAAACAAGTGACGCTCTGCACAACCCAGAAACATAGTAGTAACCCCCACCCCCTCCTCCCCCCAAATCAGAACAGAATGGTGAGATATGAGGGCACGGCCGCTCTCGTTACATATGATCGGATGACGAACCTGCTTCCGGTCACAAACGTACTGAACCGACCAAACAACGGCAGTTGCATACTCGTCGAGCCCATAACCAACCGACATGTCGGATCCAACTGATTTGGACTCGTCATAATTAATCCCTAACCCGCCACCAATGTCGATGACGCCCATTAAGGCGTCCAATTTCACCGGATGTGGATCCGAAATGGCCCGAATGCTTAGTTCTGAGCTTCGCCCTGAATCCGATAACCAGCCGGACTCCGAGCTTGATGCTGGTGCTGATAACGGTGTCGAGCTCCTCTTCTCGCTCGAGAACGATGACGGTGTTGAGATCCAGAGTCCTGGCGATGAGAGCCAGAGAGACGTACTCCTCGTCCTTGTAACGGTCCTGATTGCACTTCACAGGATAGACTCCCTGGTAGCGCGATCCGTAGCCGTTGGATTGGATCGCAAAATCAAAGGCGGATTGGAGGCAATCGAGGCGGTTCTTAAGGACGTCAGGGAACCGCACGATGAGCGGCAGTCGGAGGCCATGCCCGCCTTTTGATTTCGGATCCGAGGATTTCTTGACAACCTTCATCAGATCGATCTCCTCGTGAGGAAGAGTGGCGGTTCCGTAGGGCTTAACGACGAGGTTGTTGGTGAGCGGAGTGTGCGGAGTGTGGATATGGTGAACTGTTTTTTTTTTGAAACGAATATGGTGAACTGTTGGCAAAGTTATGAAACAACAAGCAAATGCACGGGACTAGCAGTCCCGTGCATTTCAATTCTTGGCTGAACTACACGGGACTAGCAGTCCCGTGTAGTTCGAAAATGAACTTTGCTGCAAAACCGACCCTTTTCTTTTGAAAAGGGTCGGTTTTGCAGATTAAAAAATGAAGAGGTCGATTTTGCTATATAAAAATGAAAAAGTGGTGCTTTTAAAAATTTGTCCTTCTTATTAAGACTCCCCCATGAGTTCAAAAATTCACGCATAATATCTTGTCATCAGAGTATAAATGTATATGTTAATGAAATAGGACATGAAAGATACATTTTTAGCTAGATTTCCTTACTCCTTAGTGCATGTGCTGTAAGTTTAATTAATTACTTACAAGTCCAAGCATCGGTAGTAATTAACTCCACCGGTGAAGCCAGACTTGTCGAATTTGCTTTCATAGTAGTTGATATCATCTTCCGAGAGCCAAGGAGGCAGTGTAATTTGTTCATCAGGAGAACCCCAGCCTTCTTTCGGTATAAAAAGGGGACCAGGTTTACGATATGTAAAAAACTTCTTCAGAACAAGGGAAGTCCCCAATCGAGCAAATTCCGATTCAATTGCTCCAGGTTCCTATTGGAATATTTGTGCAAAACAAAGAGTGGTTAAAAAGGATCAGTAGACCATTAATTTTATGGGGTAAAGTAATGACCAAACAACCAAAAAGGTCACTGCAAATTAACTGCTCATAAAATATGAGATTCATGGTGAATGGTAGAATTCAAGAGTGCTGATTATATAGCTTAGTAGTTGTCGAGCTGTACATCCTTATTGCAAACAATTGCTTTCATTAGATTGGCTATTGAAATGTGTTACCAACGGTTCTCTTCCAAATCATTTGGAAAATCGTAAATTATGATGAAGAATGAGAAGCTTGTTCCTGTGGGCTTATATGAACAAATTTTCACCGTAGACTCAAACCAACTTTTAATTACCAAAATTAACCCATTTTTTTAATTACCAAAATCGACCCATTTTATCCCACATAAGCGTAATCATATTTCCTAATTAGTCGGGATTTTCCAACCCCGACGGTTTAGGGCATTAAAAATCGGGTTTAAGGTTTCTAATTGGGGTTTAACAACCTCCTAAACAGTCAGGGTTGACAACCCCGACTAATTAGGAAATGAGATTAAGCTTACATGGCATAAAGTGGATCGATTTTGGTAATTAAAAAAATGGGTCGATTTTGGTAATTAAAAGTTGGTTTGAGTCTACAGTGAAAATTTGTTCGGGCTTATATTTATTTTTTGACTGAATGTTTTATCTTTATTATTATTATTATTATTATTATTAGTTATAGATATACATTCATGAATTGGGATGATAGTGAATTACTTTTTTTTTTTTGCTCTAGAAGGTAATTCAGTCCTTTTCAAGTTAAGATGAGGATAACTGTAGGCTGTCTAAAAATCACAATAGATAGCTAATCCCCATCAAACACCGATGATAAAAGTTACAATTCAATGACTTCCAGATGGCTATAATTTGAGGACTTTCACGACGACCTTCACAACAACTAAGGAAAGCTCTAATTCAACAGCCTTCACAATCAACATCGGGAGTTACAATCTGATGATTCTCATATTTTCAAGGAGCCAAGACGAAGGTTACAAGGTAGCGATCTTTGCAACGCTCTAGCAAAAGAGACTACAAATTGACGGTCTCTTTACATTAAAACGCAGATATCTCTCAAACCGTAAGAAATTTGGCAAAACTGACGGAGCAAACCGAACCCTATGGGGTCGGTTTGGTCGGCTCCGTCTCATCGAGATAGCCGATTTTCATATATAATTCGTCTAATTCTGACTTACGGTTTGAAAGTTATGACCTGTTCTTCGCAGTAAGTTATGTTCTGAAGTCCGTCTGTGAGACTGCACTTCGCCTGAACATTGGACTTAGCCTGAAGCTCGCCGAGCCCGCCTGAGGCTCACCTCTGCATCCAAGATTCAAAACGCAGAGGTCATGCCCGCGTTCTGAACTCAAAACGCAGAGGTCATACCCGCGTTCTAACCTCAAAACGCAGAGGTCACGGCTGCGTTCCAAACTCAGAACGCAGAGGCCGTGGCTGCGTTCCAAACTCAGAACGCAGAGGCCATGGTTGCGTTCCAAACTCAGAACGCAGAGGCCGTGGCTGCGTTCCAAACTCAGAACGCAGAGGCCGTGGCTGCGTTCCAAACTCAAAACGCAGAGGCCGTGGACTCAAAACGCAGAGTTCATGCAGAATTCATCTCTGCGTCCCAACTCTGCGTCTCAGATGCCAAAACGCAGAATTCATCTTTGCGTCTCAGGTCCAAAACGCAGAGTTCATCTCTGCGTCCCAACTCTACGTTTCAGATTTACAACGTAGCGCGACCTGTGCGTTCAGTCATCAAAATAGGTCCAACTCTGTGTTTTTAGTCTAAAAACGCAGAGTTCGGGCCCAGAACGCTGTTTTCAACGTTTGACTCGTTCAAGCACGATTTGAACGGTTCCAGAACCGTTTTCTCTCCATGATTTGAGGGGATCACTACCCTATCATGGAGAGATTTATGGGGGGCGGTTACACCCCATTAAACCCTCATTAAGGAGAGATTTAAGGGGACGGTTACACCCCTAAATCCCCTATAAATAGTGGGAAACTCAACTGAGTTCGGATCCTCTTTTTGGCTGACTTTTTAAGGATCCTTGATCAGGCATTTCGGAGCTTTCTACAGCAACAAAGTTCTTAGAGCATTCCCTTGGCTTATTAACCGAACTTTTGGTTCAAATCAACTCTTTTTTCAAGAGTTCAAACTCGTTCAGAGTTAAACTCGATCTGAGTTATCAACTCGTCCAGAGTTTCCAACTTGCTCTGTAAGTTTTTCTAAACTCGGTCAGAGTTTCAAACTTGCTACGCAAGTCCTCCACAACGTCAAATCGTGAGGAGAATACCACGTTCCAGTGAATCAAGACGTTCAGATCGTCAATGAGAAGCAAACTCGACGCGAGCATTCGAGGGAGGCATCTCATCGCCACCGTGAAGAACCCAGAATTAAACAAAGGGGAGAATCCTGATCATTCTCCTCTCTTTTGTAATCAGGAAATCCAATTGTAATCGAGATCGAGAGAGTTGTAATCATTCTTTTTCTAAGCAGTTAGAGAGAATATATCAAATACGATTCTTTCATTATTTTTCTTATTACAAATTTTCCAACAAACAATAATAAAAGTAATTTATCTTCATGGTAACATCTCAACTTAGAAAAGCATTGTGTGGAGTTGATAGGATGTAATTGGTAATAAAATAATTCAAGAAGTACAAGTGACTACACCGCCGTAGTACGCTCTGCAGTTAATCCTCATGATATGCTCGTCAATAAGCTTCGACGTAGATATATATTTGCTTTCATTCCTATAGCTCTTTTCTTACATCTTTAGATGTCTGATTAAATTCCTTCCGTGGAACACCAAAGATCTTACGCCCACCATTATTTATTCACAGAATAAGCAACAACATTGGAAGACTAAGATAACAAGAAAGCATAACATTTCTATGGGGAAAATTAGGCAATTAAAAGAGAAACCTGGAATCTGCAGATGTAGTAGTCATCACCATAGGTAGCCCTCAAGGACTCGATCGTCTTTCTCGCCGGATTCCGGGGAGTAAATGGGACACTAAGCGCCACCAGCGCCTTCACCATGTCCGGCCTGAACAGGCACAGATTCCATGCCAGCATTGCTCCCCAATCATGCCCCACAACCAAAACCTTAATTCCCAAATTAAATCAGCCAACACAACGTATAGAAAATTCAACAAATTAATTAGAAATTAAACCCAATACAAAGTAAGCACATTGAACAATTAATGATTACCACTAGGAATTCCAACTTAATTAGGCTGCTCGTCAATAAGCACATAGAAAAATGAGAGTGTACGGTTTTGAGGGAAAAAAGTATCTAAAGTGTCACTTTTTTGACAAGCTTTCAAGCAAAATCCTTTTTTTAGAGGCATTTTTGCTTAAAGCCTGCCAAAAAAGTGACACTTTAACAGGCTTTCAAGGGAAATTTTTTTTAAACCAAACAGATCCTAAAAGTAGCGGTTTCTTGACTACGTACGGGGTGATGCGACTCAGGGCGCGTTTGTTTGGGACTCCGGCTTGGTGAAACCCTGATAAAAACAATAAAAAGCCACTGTTTTTGTCAGGCTTTCATCAGCCTCTTGAGCAAACCAAACGGGGCCTCAGATAAGTCTACAACTTATCATATCATTATGAACTGTTGTTGTCAGTTTTATTTTTTCACTCATAAAGAACAACCCCCATATATTAAATCTGTTTATTAAAGATAGTGATCTCTTGGTTGCTTTTTGAAAGCAAACTATGAAGTGATTCAATTTTAGAAAGAACAATTTTTTAAAACAGATCTATTTCAATTTTTTTTTTAAAACCGATCTTTTTTTTTACCAAAACCGACCCGATTTTGTGACTAGTAATTTAATTACCTTCCTAAACAGTCGGGGTTGTCAACCCCGACTATTTAGGAGGGTGTTAAACCCTAATTAGAAGCATTAAACCCTAAAAATTAATATCCTAAATAGTCGGGTTGTCAACCCCGACTGTTTAGGAAAGTAATTAGACTGCTAATCACAAAATCGGGTCGGTTTTGATAAATAAAAAAAAGGGTCGATTTTAAATTTTTTTTTTTTGAAATGGGCCTGTTTTAAAAAATTGTTCTTTTAGAAAACCCATCATATGTATAGGATTCATATAGAGTACTACAATTAAGACTGAAATGTTGGGAAAATCATAGCTACTGACATATGTAAAAACAATAACGGCCACCTTTTCTTGGCCCAAAGAATCGATGAGAGCAACAAGATCTCCAACAATCTGAAACACAGTGTAGTCGTTAACATCCCCAGGGACCTGGGTGTCTCCGTAGCCGCGGAGGTCCGGGGCCACGCAGCGGTAACCTAGCCCGGCAAGGCCGACAATCTGGTGGCGCCACGCGTACCATAGCTCGGGGAATCCGTGGATGAGGAGGACCACCGGACCGTCGCCCTTCTCGGCCACGTGCATGCTTATGCCGTTGACGGCGACAGTCCGGTGAGCGATTTCTCCGTCGGCCATCTTTTTGGTATTTTGTGCGGGTTTTGAGCAGCAAGAGCAGAGTCGAGAGCAGAATTTATGGAGAGAAATTGTCATGAAATAACTGCATAGATATAGAGATTGATCAATGATAGAGGACGAAAGAGGGAGTGATGCGTGCACTATTTTGGTTGTATCGTCTTTGTCCTTTGCGTGGCAGACCACGTGATGTAGACGTACGCGCGCGTGGCCTGCTTATTACTTGCATTTTAAGCCTCCTCTGAGAGAGAAATGAGGAGGGGGGATTAAATTTGAGAGATCACGGGTAAATTTCAGAAAATTTCCTTTTTCAGTTAATTTGGGCATTTATCAAGATAACCTCCTTAAGCATTACAAATCGCCCCTTAATTTCCTTTTAGGGAGGTTTCTTCTTTTTTAAATTGAAAATCGAAGTGGGTTTTCTGAGCAACCCAAAACTTAGAGGGGTTTATTTTGTGAGTTTCTAAAAGTTAAGGGATTATTTCAGAAATGCCCAAATTGAAAGCGAATTTGTCCGAAATTTGCACACAAGTTAAACTAGCTAATTCATTAAAGTAAACAAGTATTAAATTTTTATGACATTTGCTTCAATCATTTTGCTCTTTTTTTGGTGTTCAAAAATAAAGAGGATTAATTTCTCTATAAATAAATAGATTATCTCTTAACGCATCATGGATTGGTGAACTCCTCGTCATTTAAGGGGTATTCATTTTAACTTCAATCTCTAGAAGAGCAGCATGAGGGGTCTCTCTTTAACACATTGTCAAACAGCACCTTTTATTTATTTTTATTTTTAGTTTTTCAAAATTATTATAAGACGTTTATTATCGTGTTTTTCATGTATCAAAATTGTGATGCTTACTTATGCTGAATGTTTCTTCATATATCGAAATATGAGCTATTTTATATTTGATACAACACTAATACAATCTATTTTAAATTCCTACGTGTTGGAACTTAAATTTGAATTGATAAAATATCATTTCAAAGTCCTTGCTATTTTATCAAAAACTTTGAAGTTATGATAATAATACAAAACTATAAATTTTTACATTAAAATTTAAATTTAATTCAAGTAGTGGTGTTTATTGAGATGCATTGTTTTCCCTATAGTTCCTTTACGATAGCATAACAGAATCGTATTAGCTTTTTGGAGTATATTGTATGAGAATTAATAGAAAAAAATGAAAATAAATAAAAAGCATATATTAAAAGTTTGTTGATTCGAAGCTCAGAGAGATCTTTTTCCCCCTCTAAAATGCGTGAAAAGCTCCTCCTTGAGTTTGTTGTTCCGAAGCTCAAAATAATTGGGCCATATATTTGAAGTTTGAAGGCCAAAAAAAAAAAAAAAGCATTTAGCATAAATTATAGGAAGAAGTTTTTTCTAATTTTCCAAACAATGACAAGTTATGAGACCAATAGGTCTCTTAATTACTAGAACACCCAAGAGAGTCTAGCCGAGTTGGTAAGCTGTTTATAAGTAGTACTTTAAAGTCTCATGTTCAACTCTTCTACGGAGCACCTACAAGAATTTAATTTCCCGAAATACCCGAGACCGTGCGTTGGGGGGTGCCCCTTAATAACGCCCGAGGGTTAATACCCATAGTCCGAAGGATCATGAGGAAATTCCCACGCCAAACCCAAAAAAGGTTTCTTATTAGAACCGCCCTATAGGGTGGTATGATTTACATCATAAACAGAAGAATTTTAATTCCCGCACGGTATAGATCACCCCTTTTCTATGAGGTATTCTGATAGAACCATTACTCTAATTAGACAATAAATTTCAGATTATATTTATGAATATTGACAACTTTGTAGTATTTTTCCAAATATAAACTATCACCCCGCCCTTTTTATTGATGGATTTATTTATTTCTTTGTCTGAGTAATCACGTTAGGCAAGTAAGTAGCAGGATGAAGTCGGGTGGGATTTTGGCATCCAAGATTAGGAATTTGTTGCCCACTTTGGTTTCTTTTGGGAGCTTTTGTTTCTAGTCTCATTTGTTTACTTAACTTTATCTTTAAATCCACTCATTATTACTTATATCTTTAGGGTCTGTTTGGATTTGTAGGGGGTGAAGGGAAGTTAAGGGAAACTGAGAGAACGGAAGGGAAGGGAAGGGAAGGGAAGGGAGTTCCCTTCCCCTTGGTTACACCCCAATTTGGGGGGTAACAAATTTTATACTATTAGGGGGTGAACCAAGGGGAACTAGGGTGAATTAACTTCACCTCCTAAGTGTTCCCAAACAAGGTGAATGGAGGTGAATGGTTCCCCTAACTTCCCATCACCCTCATTCCCCTCAATCCAAACAAGCCCTTAAGTCCAATTCACTTTTTGTATTTGTCTTTAAACCCAATCTTCAAAATACAATATTTTTAGCACATGTATTTATACAGAATCAAGGTAAAAACCTCAAAATACTATTTTCCCCATATAAACCAGTATCTCTCCTCATCTTCCCCTTTTCAATTCAACCCTAAGTTAAAAAACGA
Organism: Asparagus kiusianus; assembly: GCA_022839385.1. Classification (NCBI taxonomy): domain Eukaryota; kingdom Viridiplantae; phylum Streptophyta; class Magnoliopsida; order Asparagales; family Asparagaceae; genus Asparagus; species Asparagus kiusianus. The sequence goes on along the minus strand of BQKN01062748.1, from coordinate 10,800 downwards.
AAGCCCCCTTGCCACCAACGTCCGTCTCCAGCCCATCTCCAGCCGCCGTCGCCCGTCTCCAGCCGCCGTCGTTGTCACCGTTGCCGTCAACCTCTCGATTGACCATTGCCGTCTACCTCTTAGTTGCTTTGTCGCCTCGTTTCCATCCCAGTCATCGCCTCGTTTTCGTCCCAGTCGTCGTCGTCGATCTCACAGCCCCCTTGTCGCTGACGCATCCCGCAGCTCCCTTGTCGCCGACGCATCTCTCATCCCCCTTGTCGCCAACGCATCTCAAGTCGCTGTCGCTCGTCCTAGTCGTCGCCCGTCACCATCCCAATCATCGTTGTTGTCGAACTCGCCGTTGCCATCGAACTCCCCGTTTGAGGTACTAATTATCACGAGCATTGGCTGGGTTGCCGTCGATCTTTTTCATTGTTGGTTTTGATATTTGGATATTGACTGCATGGAAAATTATTGGTTCTTAAACTCAACAATTTTAGCTTAGTTGAAGCATTTATATTGTTTTGAATTCATGACTTTATAACTGAAGAAGGGTATTGATTTTCTTATGTTTTTTAGAAATTCATAAATTATTGCAGATAGTTGTTTTTTATGCAATATATTCAGTCACAATTCTAGGACATCAACGTGATCCTCAAGACTAATTTCCCGGATGCTAGATGCCAAATGTCTGTTATTGTACATATGTTAACATTTGATATAAAAGTTCTGTTTGATAACATTTGATACAAAAATATTACCGAAAGAAAAGGAAATGAAAAAATGTTGCTGGAGGTTAATTTGATATTGTACATATGTCTGTTACAATATTTTTTCACTAAGCGAGAAAAGGAAAAAATATCATAGGTTGTAAATACTTCATATAAAGCTTAAGCATGGTAATTCGAGAATTGAGATTGTCTGTTACAATTTTGAAATCATAGGCTTTGAAATTTGTTTTAATGAAGGACTTATGTATAATATTGATAGACAACTAAAGTTACCTTATGTTTTATGGTTGCAGAAAATTCTATCTCATGGTTTTAGTGCAAATTCCATCTAACGTTGGGTACTTCCGAGACCTTCTTCAAAACCAAATTTCTGCTAATTTCTCGGAAGATCAACGAATTGCCCTTCGAGATACTCTATTTTATGGGTATTTAGATGTTCCAGATCTTCCAATGCAGCCAGTTATAGTGGATTGTTTGTTGGGGGTATTTAATGTTGAAAAAATAGTTTCAAATTGGAGGAAAATGGACTTTCTTTGGTGTTTAAGAAGTTGGGAGAATTACGGGTCTTCCGATGGGAGGATCTATAGTAGACATGCGGTTTCATAGAAGTGATCACGATACAATCTACAAGCTTGTACTTTCATATAGTACGAAGGCTGAAATTAAAGAAGATATGAAGCGTAGGACTAGAAGAGGAAAGAAGAAAAGTGATGAGGATAAGAAAAAGATTGTGTGTGCTAGAAGAGATAGAATGGGTGAACTTATCAAGTAGATGACCGAGGGTAGAGATCCTCTTTTACCACAGATGCTCGTGGCTTTCATTATAGGCTTTATATTATACCCTCAAGCTAGTATGAGTTGTCCCTTGTTTGCATTTAGATATGCTGAGAAATTGGGCACTCTAAAGGAGTATAATTAGGCTAAATTAGTATACAATATGTTGCGTACTGAGATGGATAAGGCTAAGAAAACCATCACTAAGAGGTCTGAGAGAAATTGATCTAGAGGTGGATATATGATACGGGTGTATATTCTCTTCGGGAGCTTAGCGATCCTCATGGGAGCTTGAGGATAGATAATTCCCATAATAGCATGAGAATAGGGGTGTAAAATAGTACAGTAGAATGCAGGTGGAAGCGTGAAACGAGACGACGAGCAGCAGATTCGAAGAATCCAGTTTTTAGCTCGTGAGTCGACTTATACATGTATATGAGTCGACTCATCAGGTTGAGTCGACTCAAGACTGTCATGAGTCGACTCACGAAACCAAGCCCTGATAGCAAAAGTCTCTAATCAGTCGACTCGTCAGTTATGAGTCGACTCATATGAGGTCATGAGTCGACTCATAACTGTTCATGAGTCGACTCATCGGAGCTTTCCAGATTCGTTAAGGACTCTATTTACGCGTTTTCCTGTTTGGGTTGGGCTTGGTTATTTATCACTTTGCCACCCTCGTTTATACACCTATATAAGGGATTATTTTAGGGTTTAAAACAATCAGAGAGTTTGATCTTAGAGATCTTAGATCAGAGAGAAATTCTAATCAATATATTAGGGTTTAGAGAGGATTAAGAGGTTATTCTCGATTCTAGTAAGATTGTGAGAGAGAGATTTATAATAATTGATTCTTCATAATCTAGAGAAGGTATTTTCCTTCACCATACTGAATTGTTCTTGTGTTTTAGTTGTCTTCTTCTCAACCCATCTTTTGGTAATTCCACGACCAAATGGTGCTCGCACGGCAACTCGTATCAAGTTGGTATCAGAGTGATCAGATCCTACGAAGGGGACATCCTGTGTATGGTCCTGACTCGATCGCAATACAAGAAGCTTGGCGAGATCCTTATTTTATTGGAAGGAGTCCAGGTTTTAAGGAGGAAGAATATGGCCGAAGGAAACAATTCAGCGAGGATTAATGCATTGGAGAAGCAGATCGAGACGATAGGTTTGACTCTTACACAACTCATCAGTCTTATCCATGGATGTGGCAAATAAGGTGAATCTTCTTCGAAGAAAATTGTTGAGTCCGATGTGGAGAGAGTAGATTCAGATTCCGATGAGGAGGAGGAGACCGTTAAGACTGCATTGCATCAAGGGGGTAAGAATTCTTATCAGAACCTGAAGATTGACTTTAAGGTGGAGATTCCTGTTTATGATAGGAGTGTTGACGTCGAGAGGCTTGATGACTGGATCGAGCGGATAGAGACATATTTTACTCTTTATGGCTATTCGTCAAAAGAGAATATTGTGTTCGCAACTTTGAAGCTTTCAGGACACGCGTTGAGGTAGTGAAAATCCTACTGCAAGTAGGAGAAGAAGGCGGTGTCGTGGAACAAGTTTAAGGAGTTACTGATGAAGTAGTTCTACCCAGTGGGATTCATTGAAGAGCATTGGTACAAGTGGTATGATTTGCACCAAAGGGTCAATCAAACCGTTCAAGAATACACCACGGAGTTTCAGCAGCAGGCGATGGTCCTTAACATTGCGACAGAGGAATATTCTGTGTTTATGAAGTATATGGTGGAATTGAGCGATTACATCCGGAAGGAGATGAAGTTATTCACAATCAAGACTATTACAGAGGTGAGCGTGAAGATCATTGCCGTTGAGGGTAAGCAAAAGAAGGGCAACGAGACTAAAGGAGACTCCAAACAGACGGGAGTCGAGTCTAGTGGTTCTCAATCTAAGGAGGAGAAGAAGAAAGGTGATCCAGGGAAGACAGGGCTGATTTGTAGTCACTGTGAGAAGACAGGGCACACAGCTGATCGGTGCTGGAAGAAGTATCATCATCTCAAGCCAAGAGGGTTGAAGAAGAAGAAGAAGGAAAAAAGGCATACATGATAGCTCAAGGTCCGAAAGAGATCCTACGGATGATAGAGCCCAATAACAGTTTTAACCTTATGGCAGGGAAGCAGACCACGAAAGAGGACGACGACCCGAAAGAGCAACTCTTTGTTCTTAAGTTGCAAGTGAAGACCAGTTTGGTTGATGCCATTGTTGATTCAGACAGCGAGAAGAATTTGATATCCGAGGCATTGGTTTAGAAGCTGGGTCTGAAGACGGTCAAGCATCCGAAGTCCTATCCATTGGGGTGGATTCAGAAGGAGGAGAAACTGAGTGTAGTTGATCAATACACTGTCAGATTAGCGCTTCACGAGTCGTATATTGACGAGGTCACATGCGACGTTGTTCCATTGGATGTTTGTCAGATTATACTGGGCAATCCGTACTTATGGGATAGATATGCGATCTGCGAGAGGCAAACTTAGAGTATACCTTCACCAAAGGTGGTGAAAAGTTCATATTTCGTTCGACATCTCTTTCGAGAGAGACAAGCTTGGGGACGGTGATGCGAGCGAAGAGGCTAGTGAATGCAAGCAAGAAGTTTGTCTCACTGTGCATTAGACTTCCAGAAGAGCCATCGACAAAGGATTGTAACTTAGAGCGAACGGCGACTACGACGAGATGCGGGACGAATGCGTTGTTTCTGATCGGACGTCGATATCGGATTCCTAGCAAGGCCAGGTGGTGCAGAAAAGATGAAGGAGCTCGAGAGTTTCCTCAGCAAAATTTCTAACTTGAACGGGACTTCAAGTTCCTAAAGAGGGGACCCATGATATGGGTGTATCTTCTCTTCGGGAGCTTAGCGATCCTCATGGGAGCTTGAGGATAGATAATTCTCATAATAACATGAGAATAGGGGTGTAAAATAGTATAGTGAAACACAGGTGGAAGCGTGAAACGAGACAACGAGCAACAGATTCGAAGAATCCAGTTTTTAGCTCGTGAGTTGACTCATACATGTACATGAGTCGACTCATCAGGTTGAGTCGACTCATGACTGTCATGAGTCGACTCACGAAACTAAGCCCTGATAGCAAAAGTCTCTGACCAGTTGACTCATCAGTTATGAATCGACTCATATGAGGTCATGAGTCGACTCATAACTGTGCATGAGTCGACTCATCGGAGCTTTTCAGATTGAAAAATTCCTCAAGGACCCAAAATATGGGACCAATAGGGGGGACAAGTGAGGTGTCCCCCCTATTGGTCCCATATTTTGGGTCCCTGTAGCAAAGCTCTTCCAGATTCGTTAAGGACTTTATTTACACGTTTTCCTGTTTGGGTTGGGCTTAGTTATTTACCACTTTGCCACCCTCGTTTGTACACCTATATAAGAGATTGTTTTAGGGTTTAAAACTATCAGAGAGTTTGATCTTAGAGATCTTAGATCAGAGAGAAATTCTAATCATTGTATTAGGGTTTAGAGAGGATTGAGAGGTTATTCTCGATTCTAGTAAGATTGTGAGAGAGAGATTTGTAATAATTGATTCTTCATAATCTAGAGAAGGTATTTTTCTAGGTATTTTTCTTCTCCATACTGAATTGTTCTTGTGTTTTAGTTGTCTTCTTCTCAACCCATATTTTGGTAATTCCGCGATCAAAGGGTGCTCACACGGCGTACTCGTATCATTATATGTGGGGTTTTACCTCGGTTTTGATGGTAAATTAACTTTTACTATATTTTTATGTCATTCTCCATTATTTATGTCATTTAGTCATGTTTATTGTTGAGCTAAAATTTTTATTTTCTCACAAATTTAGTTTTATGAGTTTGTGGGAAAATTAAACCTTCGCGTAGGAGAAAAATCCCGACCACACATCCTAAGCTTCTATAAGTTTTTGGGATCTTTACGGAGGAGTGTAGTGCAAGATTTAATTAGAGACCCGGATAATTTTAGGAAGCATGTTATCGAATCGATGGCTCTAAAATTTGAAAAGAGAAAAGCTGCCACTACATCCACTGCCATTGAATCTGCCCCTACAAGATTGAAGAGAGAGAGAGAGAGAGAGAGAGAGAGAGAGAGAGAGAGAGAGAGAGGTATATATTTTTATTTTTATTCCATGTTAGTTAATTGCTCCTCATGCTTTTATAAAATATTTTTTATTTGATGTTCATCCTTGAATTAAACTTAACTTAGGTTATTTATGTGTAGGTAATCACCAAAGCTGAGTTGGACCAGCTCATACTTGAAAAAAAAGTAGAATTAGACCTTCTCTTGAATATAAGGAGGGACAATTTTGGTGAGGAGGAAGAGGATGTTGATAGTGATAGAGCAGATGAGTATGACAGGGATGATAGTAATGATGGTGATGAGGATGAGGAGAACGAGGAGGGGGATGATGAGGGGAATGAGGAGGATTGATGAGAGAAATAATGAGGAGAACGAGGAGGATGAGGATGGGGTGATGAGGGGAATGAGGAGGATGAGGTGGGAGTTGATGAGGGGAATGGTGGAGATATGGATGAGGATGTTGGCGGGGATGCGAAGGTTGGTGAAGATGTTGATAGATTGAATGTAGATAAAGATGATGGTGGGGATGGTGGTAATGATCAGGTGGGCATGGATTCAATGGAAGTGGATGACGACACATTTGTAAAGTATTTGTATAAATATATGTTTGTCAGTATGAATATATGTTTGTCAGTATGAAACCTGTAGGACTGCTGTTGGAATTAGTTATGTAAAGTTCTGCCACAATTCTGGGACATTGTATATAGTTTGTCAATTGCATTCTTCGGTTAAATTACTAATGTTTTGTGGCTTCTGTGGTAGATTTGATGATAGATATATTCTAGTCTATTTTATTCGCATTACAAGCATTTTTTTTGGTTGATGACAAGCTGAGGAGCTAAACAAGATGTTTGCCAAGACTTGGATCATTGCCTCGATGGAGCATTGCATTATTTTGTTTTGTATAATACGAAACCTATAAGTATAGCACGTTATACAGTAAGTATAGCACATTATACAGTAAGCATAGCACATATACTGTAAGTATATTACGTTATACTGTAAATACAGCACGTTATCATGTAAGTATAGCACGTTATACTATAAGTATAACACGTTATCATGTAAGTATAGCATGTTATTATGTAAGTATAGCTCGTTATCATGTAAGTATAGCATGTTATCATGTAAGTATAGTACATTACCATGTAAGTATAACATGTTATCCTGTAAGTATAGCACGTTATACTGTAAGTATAGCACGTTATACTGTAAGTATAGCATGTTATACTATAAGAATAGCACGTTATACTGTAAGTATAGCACGTTATACGTGCTATACTTATAGGATAACATGCTATACTTATAGGATAACGTGCTATACTTACAAGTCTTATATTTCATGTTATACTTACAAGTTATCATTCTATACTAAGATCAAATTTAACTAAAATTTTATCAATTATAACAAATTTAACTAATAACAAATTTAACTAATTTTTATGAATTCATAAATAATAATGAAAAATTAGTGTGAAATAATCATGTGAAATAACTAATGTGAAATAATAATATGAAATTAATGGGTGGTTATTTACAAAACCACATTTAACTAACATTTTATCAAAAACAACAAATTTAAAAAAATTTATGAACTCATTTAACTAACAATATCAAATAATTGTCATGCATAAAATGAGAAATTAATACTATAAACTTGGTAGTTAAGTAAATTGCAAATTTGTACATTCAAATGCTAAGAATGTGGGTGATGATTAATTGATGGGTTATAAGAGAGAGTGTAAGAATCTATTAATGGAGTAAGAGAAAGGGAGACGAAGAGAAGGGGAGAGAGAGAAGACAGGGAAGGAGAGAGAGTGGGGGGTTTTCCCGCCAGTTTGTCTCCTCTCCCACACGGGAGAGGAGGGAAACATGGAAAATCCCCCGTTTCTCTCTCTCTCTCTCTCTCTCTCTCTCTCTCTCTCTCTCTCTCTCT
>BQKN01062747.1:228341-242136 GCA_022839385.1 Asparagus kiusianus | reverse complement strand
TATCTATTATATATTATCTGTATTTTCTGTATACAACGAGCCCTCTCTCTTGGGGTTGGTTGTGATGTTGTTCGCTAGCGCTTTGATGCTCGTGTCCCTCCCCTTTTAGGTAACAAGCTAGGTGCCCGGAGAGTCACAGGTTGACGGCGATGCACTTTAGTGATTCAGCTGTCTACTTTAGTTATATTTTTCTTCTGAGCTCCATTGTAGACTTTTGATTAGATATTTGAGGGTTTTATTCTAGAAGTTGTAAAGGATGTATGCCTTATTTCCTCTTATTCAGATATTTTGTATTTGAGACTTGTTGAGAACTCCAGTTTATTTACTTCAGACATTGACTTTGTATTTCTGCATGTTGGATGATGAAATATTAATTTGATCACTATCATTTCATCATTTATCTCTTGTATTATCTTTTACTTGCTTTTGTACCTACACCCGTTATTGACTCTACTAGAGAGATAGTAATTGTGATGGTTACACAGTATGGTGCATGGCAGGTTTGACATTCTTAGTTTTATTTTGGACTATAGCCTTGTGTGAACCCAAGAGCGTCACAGTTGGTATCAGAGCTCTAGTTCCAGTATCCTTAGGATTATCCTGTGTCGAGTCGTGGAGCTAGGATGGAGTTTCTTAGGATTCATGTATAGAGTCCGCTAAGAATTTCCTAGTATGAGTGAGGATGATATATGCATATATCTTAAAATTTGAGAATATTTTTTTTATATGACAACTATTTTTGTGTAAATTTAAAGTATTTATGTGAATACTAAATGTTGTGAAAATCATATTGTGATATGTTATGTATGTGTATATGGGTTGGTAAATAGGAATAGTACATGATGGAGCTCGAGCAAAAAGTATTGATTCATTTATTGGGGGGAAGAATCTAGGGTTAGTAACAATTAATAAGTTAGACGAACTTCGTAAGTATATCCTCAATATTGAAATCAAAGAGTTCAAATTCAAGTTGTTTTTTTGTGAGTAATGTAGATCGACTCTTGTTTTACTATTGATAGGAATTCTCTTGTTGAGACCCTATGAATCAATTAAAACCTCATATTCATACTAGAACCACGATGATTTAGCCCCAAGCTAAATTCAAAGGTTCTCTGAGTAAAAACCGTTTGATCATCACTTATCCAATGTCTATTTTGACTCATAAACTCTTATTTCTTATGATCAGAGAGATGGCAGGACGTGGTAGATCTCGTACTCGGAGAGCTGGATAGGTAGAGTCACAGCAGGCTCCACCTGAGCCACAACAAGCTTAACCCGAGTCACAACAGGCACCACCTGAGCCGCAGCAGGCTCCCCAGTATCTTATAGATCTTATGGCTCCCATAGTCTCTAGGATGGCAGCAATTGCTTGTGGTGAATCATATCACGCTGTCGCCACCACTATTAGGAGATCAGCCGCAGGGGATACCAGCTGTTCCTATCAGCGAGAGACCCTCAGAGACCACACCTACAGCTATTCCACCAGCAGTCCCGGATAGAGCCATAGAGCAGGAGGCTTAGCTCCGTATGATAGAGAGGTACCAGAAGATGAAGGCACCGGAATTCCAGGGGTCATCAGACCCTCTTTTAGCCCATAAGTGGAAGGAGGATATGAGTAATGTACTTGACATACTTAATGTGGATTCGGTCCAGAAGCATAGATTGGCATCCTATAGTCTGAAGGGAGATGTCGGGAGATGGTATCGACTCCAGTTCACTCCAGAACACCGGATGACCATCACATGGGAGGACTTTGTATATTTCTTTGATGGACAATATATTTCTTCTGCAGCACGGACTGGGAAGGAACTTGAGTTGTCCCGGTTAACTTAGGGGGACATGTCAGTGGCAGATTTTGAGAGCAGATTCATGGAGTTACTACACTTCACGGGTATGTGGCAGACAGGAAAGCGTCAGGCTCAGATGTTCCTAGCAGGGCTTCATCCTAATCTTCGTCGATACCTCATCTCGAGGAAGTTCTATTCGGTTTAAGAGGTAGTTGAGACTGCCACTTCACAGGAGATTAAGACTTCCATGTTCCAGAAGGATAAGGAAGGGAAGGCCAAGGCAGGATAGATCGGGGACAAGAGTAAGAACAAAAGACCTTTTTCTGGATCCCAGCAGCAGCAGCAAGGTCCTCATAAGAAGGGACCCCAGCATGATAAGAGAGCGTCTCAGCAGCGCAAATTTCAAGGAGTTTGCTATAACTATCGCAAGGTCGGACAAAAGGTATCAGAGTGCCGCAGCGCACTAGCAGGAGCTCAGTAGGGCAAGGGCCCGAACCAGCAGCAATAGCAAGTTCAGGGCAAAGGTCAAGGTCAGCAGATGAGGCTAGAGGCATCGCCAGCAACCCAGAAGATTAAGGGACAGATTCGTGCAGTTCAGGAGGTTCCTCAGGGGCAGAAAGTTTCGTATTCTCCAGCACTAGCAGTAGAGCAGTCTTCAGCCACATACAGAGTATATGCGGTAGTACCGCGTGATCATGGAGCTAGCGGAGCAGTGGTGGAGGGTACGTTCCTTATGATTCCTGCCCATATTCTCTTCGATTCAAGAGCTTCGCATTCCTTCATTTCGTATGCTTATATGACTAGACTCTAGCTCGTAGGTTAGCCTTTAGACACCCCTTTATCAGTTTTCACCCCTTTAGGTGAGATATCCCTTCTGGATAGTGTTTGTAGGAGGTGTACTATTAGTTTAGATGAGTCGGAGTTTGTTGTCAATTTGATAGTGTTGCATATGTCCAAGTCGGAGTTCGTTGTCAATTTGATAGTTAATTTGTGAGCGTCTGATGGGTCCGAGATGATTATGGCAACCTCTTAGGGCAACCGTTTTGTAGAGTTATTTCTGGCGTACATAGAGGAGGTAATGTGACGGGATCAGAGTTTTGATTTATTGGAGACTAGAGTTGTCTCAGAGTATCAGGATGTCTTTCAGGACATACATGGATTACCTCCTGTGAGAGAGGTCGAGTTTTGTATTAAGGTGTAGCCGGACACAGCCCCGATATCCCGCGCACCCTATCGCATGGCACCAGCTGAGATAAGGGAGCTTCAGACCCAGTTGGACAAGTTGTTAGCTTAGGGTTTTATCCATCAGAGTCAATCTCTGTGGGGAAAGCCAGTTCTCTTCGTGAAGAAGAAGGATGGCAGTATGCGTTTGTGTATTGATTATAGAGAGTTAAACAAGGGCACTATCCGGAATAGGTACCCATTACGTAGGATTGATGACTTATTCGACCGATTGCAGGGAGCATAGTACTTCTTAAAGATTGATCTTCGTTCTGGTTATCATCAAGTGCAGGTTCGGGAGATGGATATTTCCAAGACCGCTTTTCTGACTCGATATGGATCTTTCGAGTTCATGGTCACGCCATTTAGGTTGACCAATGCACCCGCGGTATTCATGGACTTGATGAACCAGGTTTTCCATCTCTTCTTGGATCAGTTTGTGATTGTTTTTATCGATGATATTCTCATTTATTCGAGATCAGAGGCATAACACGAGCAGCACCTACGGTTAGCTTTGAGGACTCTATAGGAGCATCAGTTATATGCCAAGTTCAGTAAGTGTGAATTTTGGCTTTCAAAAGTTAGATTTCTCGGATACGTCATCAGTAGAGAAGGCATAGCAGTAGATCTGGCTATGGTTACAGCAGTTCTTGATTGGGAACCACCAAAGACGGTGATAGAGATTCGTAGCTTTTTAGGATTAGGCGGTTATTATAAGAAGTTCATCCAGGACTTCTCGAAGATTTCGACGCCACTTACATGCCTCACGAAGAAGGGTGTACAGTTTATTTGGAGCGTGGAGTGCCAGAAGGCCTTTGATACCTTGAAGACTAAGTTGTCTATAGCGCCAGCTTTGACTATTCCGAGCAGTGATAGGATATTTGTGGTCTATACCGATACATCATTGGCAGGTTTAGGAGACGTCTTGATGCAGACTCAGAGGGTAGTAGCATATATCTCAGGGCAGTTAAGTTACATGAGCAAAACTATCCCACTCATGACTTGGAGTTAGCAGTAGTGGTATTTGCACTGAAGTCATAGAGACACTGTAGGCAATAAAAATTACCTTAATTCCTAGTAAAGAAGCTCAAAACTAACAAAAAATGCTAATATCTCTCAAACCGTAAGGAATTTGGCGAAACAGATAGGAGCAAACCAAACCCTTTAGGGTTGGTTCGGTTGGCTCCATCTCGTCGAGATAGTTGATTTATATATATAATTCGTCCAATTCCGACTTACGATTTAAAAGTTATGAACCATTCTTCGCAGCATATTCTGAAGCCCACCTACAAGATTGGACTTTGCCTGAACATTAAAGTTCGCCTGCAATGCTAAGTTCGCCTGACAACTTAGCTCACTTGAACTGATTAAAGTTCACCTGATAGCTTTGCCTACGAGGTTCGCCACGTAGCGAGGTTCAACATCAAAAAATGAGGTTCGCCACGCAGCGAAGCTCGATATCAAAAGACGAGGTTCGCCACGTAACGAAGCTCGACATCAGAAGACGAGGTTCGCAACGTAACGAAGCTCGACATCAGAAGACAAGGTTCGCCTTGCAGCGAGGTCCAACATCAAAAGATGAGGTTCGCCATGCAGCGAGGCTCGACATCAAAGTTCATCACTGGGGACAAAACTCCTCTAGGAAATGAAGCCCTTTCAGGAGATGAAGTTCATCCATAGACGAACCTCATCAAACGGTACCTCACCCCTCAAAAGACGCAATTCGTCATCGAAGACGAAGTTCGCCAGAAACGAAGTTCGTCATTGAAGACGAAGTTTGCCGTTGTCGTTATTAACGAACTCGTTTGTTTTACCATCTCCAGAGGCTACATTTAAGGAGGGTTAATGACCCATAACTCACCCATTTAAGGAGAGTTAATGATAATCAACTAACCTATTTAAATGGGAGTTAATAACCATAACTCTCTCATGATAAGGGTAGTTAAAGCCCATTAACTCGCTCCATAATGGTCCTAAGCCTATAAATAGGCATGATTAACATGAAAGAAAAGAGGGGGTTGAGAGGCTAGTCAAAAAACCTATCTCTCCTCCACTCTCATGGATCTTCATAGATCATCGACTAATCATTTGGCCTCGGAGCGTCAAAGCTCATAACAAACATGACGAGGGTCATTACAATGACGAACCTCATCTCAAACAACAAAGCTTGTCGTTGGAAACAAGATTTGAAGCGCGTCAATGAAGACGAAGCTCGTTAGTGAAGACGAAGCTCGTCAGCGAAGACGAAGCTTGTCTAATGAATCTCGCCACGCAACGAGGCTCATCATCCACACGAAGTTCGGCTGTAACGACCACGAGGACCAAGTCAGCCCACGTGAGCTAAATCTAAGGAGTATGTTACGCTCCATTAATCAACATGGGTTAAATCTCAGGAGTCGGTTATGCCCATGACCGCACGATTGTAGCACATCAATTACGTGCTAAAGCTCTATAAATAGCCGCAAGCAGTTATGGAGAGGGGGCTGGCAGTTTGGACTTTTAGACTTTTGGTAATCATTAGAGATCAAATCTCCTACGTATAGATCTAAAATTCGAACCTCGATTCTAGCAGTCTAAGGAATGTGAGAAGCTTTAGCAATCTTGTTCTGATCATCAATGGGAGGTAATCTCGACTTAAGCATCGGGGAAAGCATCCTTTCGCCACTAAGAACCCACATTAAACAAGGAGGAGCTGAATTAATCTTCTCTTCATCTGTAATCGAGAGAGAGCGTGAGTGATTGTAAGGGTTTCGTACCAAGCGATCGAACCCATTTCTTAAAACAAGAGAATCAATCCAACATTAAATTTTTTGACCCTACAGACGATGCCGACCACAGTGGGAGCAGCTATTCTTTCCGACGAGATAGTGGTGGTGCAATCAGACAAGATTGCTATGGGAACGGACGTCGAGACTTTGGTCATTGAATTTGACCAGTATAAATACGAGGAGTATCTCTCCTTTGGTAAGTCTAGTCCCACGAAGGCACGTAAGTGTCGTCGAGTCTCGTATGAGACCTCAGCCCAAGTGGCTTCTGATGATTCAACTCAAGTCAGTCTCGAGAAAAAGTCCAAGTCCCTCAAAGAGGAGGCTCCAGAAACTAGCCGTCAGGCTAAGAAATGGGTTGTCAAGCAACCTAGCCGAACTTCGGCTTCTACTAGCCAAATTATGTCTTTTGAAAACGAACCTCGTACAGCTTCGGCTGAGGCAAAGGTTCCTACTGGTTCACTGTCGAGACACACTCGATAACATCAGCATTAGAATTAAGCTGGTGTTAGGGCTCGAGCTTTGGTCTCGCTATGCAGTTTTCATTATCGACCGAGGGTTGATCAACCTAAAGTCAACAAGTCTGACGAGGGTCAAGTGAATAAGGAATATCCGAAAGACGGACCTCATCCTCGTACCCGAGTAGCCCTAGACAACGAGCCTCGTCGTCGAAAAGAGGTTTAATAGTTTCAACAAGCGGTTCATACCGACGTTCGTAAAGAAAACAAACCTCAGGATAAGAGCCAACTGAGAAGGCACAAGCGTCGAGCTCGTTCTACCAACAAATCTCGTCACATGAATGGCGGAGTTGTCAAGCTACCCAAGGTCGTCAACCTCTATCATTCAGAGGGTCTCACTCGGGTAAAGCCAAGATGACAGAGTCAGCTAGGGGTTGTCTTGTTGGTGACCTTTGGGATTTTCTCACGCGCAAGCGTAGCATGAGTCAGATGAAATCTCATTGCTGCTGTGAGAAGCTTATTTCTGCAGTACTTTCCTAATACCCATGTGGGGAGTTGGCACATAAATCTACAGTCTTCGAGCGGTTGACTGAGCTTTTGACAATTTCTTCGTCTAGAAAAAGATGCTTTCGTCCTAAAAAGCAAGTGTCCAAAAATTACCACTCGAAGTGACGATCAATATGGTTGGTAAAGGCAAGGGTAAAACCTAAGCCGATTCTTCTGAGTCCTCCGATCTTGAGTTTTCCCCAAGATTACGAGAATCACTCATTGAAAGACAGTGTGTTTACCAACACACATGCACCCATACCGGAGCAAGGATTCTGTTGGATTATCGAAAATTAATGGGTATATCCTATGATGTTAATGAAGAGCCTGAAAACTCTATCATTACAACATCCCAACCTTCCAACACCGATCAAAGTGAACAAGTAAGTGCTCACATGGTCGGAAGTGAGGAGGACCTGACGAGACAGGTAGAAGAGAAACAATCAACCATTCGTCAACAACAGGAGTCTATCAGACGCTTGGAGGATATGGTAGACAAACTCCTCAAGGAGAAGAAGAAGAAGAAAGCTATCGCCGAATCCTCAGGATCAAGGCACTAATGACCTTCACCCAGTGCTCGGGAATCTAGCCGTCAAAATCAAGATGGTGATAATATAGAAGATAAGGAAGAAAATATTTTTGATATTCACTCTGAATCATCCGAAGCTGAGTCCAACCCGCATAAGAATGACCGAGATCATAAGTTGGACGATTTCCAGAAGCAGCTTGAGATTTTGAAGCTTTAGAGAAACTTTAGAGAACTGGGGGTCGTCAAGCCATACCCTGTCGAATGGGACGTCGTTCCCTATCCTCTAAAATTTAAGCCACTCAGCCTCCTACAGTTCAATGATAAGGGTTCTCCGACCTAACACATCTATTATTTTCAGGCGCAGACTGGACACATAGTGGGGAATGATCCTATTATGACTCGACTTTTCATTAGTATCCTTAAGGGAGTCATTTTTGAATGGTTTCGCAGACTAGAGCCTGAATCCATCACTTGTTGGAAGGACATGGAAAGGCTCTTTTTGGCTAAATTCTTCGACAATGACATAAAAGTATCTACGACCACCCTGCTAGTTGAAAAGCAGCAGAAGATAGAATCTGTCAGCAACTTTGTCAAGAGATTTAGAAATCGGTCACTGTATTACCGTTATCAAGTCTTTGAAAGTACGTTGATCGAGATGTGTCACAATTATCTCTTGATCCATATTTTATCCAAGATTGGAGCGATGAAGACTCGAACTTAGAAAGAGCTTGTTCGCCAAGGAGAACAGGTCGAAAGCATGCTCAAAAGGCTAGATGCTGAAGAGCCATATGATTTTCAAGGGGGTGATGACTAAGACGACCTCACCCCTCTTACTTATGTAAAAGGAAAAGATACTTTGGTGGTGAAAACCACTTCTTCCCCTAAATCTTCATCAAAGCAGAAGGGAAAATCTTTGGATAGCCACTTTCAGCAAAAGTATGACTTCTAAAATGAGCAAGTCGTCCCGATGCTCAAATCCTTGATCAAGGCGAAAAAGATCAGGCTCCCAGAATCAATGTGACTTGAGAAGATGTCAAGAATATATGATCCCGACTATTGCGCATACCACAGGATGGTTCATCATCCCACCTCTAAATGCTACACCCTGAAGGATAACATCCAAGTCTTATTGGATGTAGGAGTCTTTACCCTCCAATCCTGATTTACAGCTATCGCTAGAGTAGGGGTAGTCATGGTTTCTCTATAAAACCATGTACCACCTTAAGGTTTCTCTCTGATGAAACCATGAGCATCTAGCCCCTTACCATAAAACTATCATGTTAATAATTACCTCTGAATGTTAGCTTCCTCCAAATTCCCTTACCAATCATCTTCAATAGGATGACAGAACCACAAAACTATCATGTTAATGGTTATCTCTAATAGTCACTTCCTCCAAATTCCCTCGTCAATCATCTTCAAGAGGATGATAGGACCACAAAACTATCACGTTAACGATTACCTCTGATAGCCACTTCCTCCAAATTTTCTCATCAATCCTCTTCAATAGGATGACAGGACCACAAAACTATAATGTTAATAATTACCTCTGATAGTCAATTCTTAACCCTCGTCAAGTAGTGTTCTATCATGCGATAAACACCTACTTGTCTCTCGATCAAGATAGTGATTTACCATGCGATGATTCACTACCTGGTCTTTTCCGAACGTTCTATCTTCTTAGAATGATCGAAGATAGTGACCTACCACATGATGTATCACTATTCCAATCATAGTCGTTATACTCCTATGTCACTAAATGACTTGATTATCTCTATATCGTCATTCCTACCGATGATGTTGTTTGTAAATAGTGGCCTACCATGCGATGTGCCTCTATTTTAATCACAGTCGTTATAATCCCATGTCACTGAACAACTTGATTTCACTTGCCAGGTAGTGTTCTATCATGCGATGAGCACCTACTTATCTTTCGATCAGGATAGTGATCTACCATGCGATGATTCGCTATCTGATCTTTGCTGAACATTCTATCTCCTTAGAATGATCGCAAATAGTGGCCTACCATGTGATGTGCTGCTATTTTAATCACAATCGTTATACGTTCACATCACTAAATGACTTGATTACCTCCACAAAGTCATGACGTTATTCGTTGATAATGGTCTACCAAGCGATGAGCCCCTATCTTCCCACTTGTTTCTAAATAGTGACCTACCATGCGATGAGTCACTATTCATCAATGATACCACATCATCCAAGTAGGTCTACCATGCGATGAGCCTCACTTTCAAAATACCAGGTTGAGTTGTTATACTGAACGATACAACTAAATTCTAACACTTAATCCAATGCCTTGAACGACTAAGGATAGAGAAGAAATCTTAACATTAAGCCTAAGAAAAACTCATCGCCAACTTATTATGCTAAGAGCAAAAGCATGGCTAGTCCAACTCAAATGGCAGTTGGTAAAGACACATCAAGTCCGTTGATAGCTGAGGGTTTGCTAAAAATCCTAGATGGCGATCATTAGCTGCGGCTGAAGAGTTCAACTTTACCGAATGGATAAATTTACTGGAAGGATCCTCATTCCATCTGAATAGTGCTCATTTTACAAGCCTTAAGATCTAAAGTATTTCAGCCCCATGCAACCTGATTTTGGTATAAAAACTTTGGAGGGGGTTTTGTAGACAATAAAAATTACCTTAATTCCTAGCAAAGAAGCTCAAAACTGACAAAAAAGGCTAATATCTCTCAAACTGCACGGAATTTGGTGAAATATACAGGAGCAAACCGAACCCTTTGTGGTTAGTTTGGTTGGCTCCGTCTTGTCGAGATAGTCAATTTTCATATATAATTCGTCCAATTCCGACTTACGGTTTGAAAGTTATGAACCGTTCTTCGCAGCATGTTCTGAAGCCCACCTGTAAGACTGGACTTTGTCTGAACATTGAAATTCACCTGTAATGCTAAGTTCGCCTGACAACTTAGCTCACCTGAATTGGTTGAAGCTCACCTGACAGCTTTGCCTACGAGGTTTGCCACGTAGCGAGGCTCAACATCAAAAGACGAGGTTCGCCATGCAGCTGTTCGCGGGAAAATTTGTAGCTTTCTTCTTCATTGATTCCATTGTACACTTTCGTAATAGTTTATCGATTACAGAAATCCGGTCTTTTTATAAGAGACGGTTACAATGAAAATCAAAATACAAATAAAGAAAAATTACAACTTGTTTCCTTCTTTGTCGAACGAATCGCGAGCTCCTGTTTTGCGGTCACTCGCTTGTGTGGGTTCTTTGCCTACGCCGGGGTTGTTTGCCGTGGACCACCGCGTGATCTCGATCCGATCGGATCTACACGATATGATGGATATTATCTCACGAAGGAAATAATAGCCGGGGGGGTACTAATTCACCAAGGAAATAGTAGCCCAAGTGTCGAAATCGTCCAAGCGAATTCGAGACTCTTCTCGGGATCTAAGAACCAAGCTTAGATCCGGAGGATGATCGTGTAGATCTCAGATCCGATTTGGCGTGGATGATCGCCGAGCACCGGATCTCAAAGTCCAAGTCTTCAATCTTCTAAAGCTCTAATCTTTTTTAGATCTGAGATTCCAATCCGACAGAGCTTCGACCCTCCAAAATCCAACCTTTTGAAATGAAGAACCCTTGGCCTATTTGTTTGCATAGGCAAACAAACCTGTGCTCGTGCACGTGCCAGAACACAAAAGGGGGAGGGGGGGTTTGCCGGCCACCTTGGGGTGGCTCGGCTCATGCCGAGCCACCCTGGGGTGGCTCGGCCACCGAGCCACCCTGAGGTGGCTCGGCTTGGGCCGAGCCACCTCGGGTTGGCTCGGTTTCGGCCGAGTCCCCCGGGTGTGTTCCAGTTTCCGTCATTCATTTGTTTTTTGCCTCTTTGTGCCTGTGATTCGGGTTTTGTGGTTAACTTGTTCGGATTCGATTCGTTTTGATCCGATATCTGATTTAGCAGTAATTCCACTTCTGAGTTTGAGTCCGAAACTGATCTTGATTTGATCGCGATTCGTTCGAGTCCGTTCTTGGTTGGACGACTCGTTGACTCCCCGAACCATTGGATTGATTCCACACGCGAATGCATTCATTGATCGCGTGCAATTCGTTAGCTTCGTTGCCTCGTTAGTTCGCTTCGTCGCGTATCGTTTGGCTTCGGTGTTTGCAGGCTAACGGTCGTGCTTGGATATGTCGTCCGATGGTCCATTTGTCGAATTGGCGTCGTCGAGCTGTGTTAAGGGACCTATAGGCAGTTTTATACGCCTACAGATACCCCCTCCAAACTATTTCAGTCTCGTTCTTTTATAGAAGAGTCTGGAATACTTTGGATGTGATTGTCCCAACCTTTAGTCGGTATAATGGGACTTTGGAATGACTTCTGTTCTGGATTCCTTCAATTCCTTCAGGCTATTCGGTGCTTTGTCGAACGTCTGTGAGGATTCCGGTGCTGCATTTATTGTCTGACCGTTGTCGGAATTTTGAACTTGAAGTCGATTTTTGATTTCTTGATTTTTAGCTCGAGTTGGTTGCTTCAACATAGAACTGATCATCGACGGCGTTGAATCTTTATTTACAACGCGTTGTCCAGCGTTTGAGCTTCATTGCGACGCGTTGTCCGGCGTCCAGGCTTCATTACGACGTATTGTTCGACGTCTGACACAGTTTATACTCGTACGTCTTCTGGAGTATACACAGTTTAAGCTCTTAAGGTATTGGAGCGTGGCGGATACTCGAGTCACGAGACCAATCCATAGAATTGATGCGTCAATGACTCGTACTTATAGAATTTTTGGCAAATTCTCAGCCATCAACGGATTTGATAAGCCTTTACCGACTACCGTTTGAGTCGGGCTAGCATGCGGATTGTTTAAATCCGTTCCGCATGTGACGTTAAGCTAAAAGAGTTAACCCTTTTAGTGCTACGATATTGAATACGTAGACTTCGTCTTTCTCCTGTGAAAAGACTAAACAGCAACGTGTATGAGACGTTGACTTAGGATTTTTGGCAAATCCTCAGCCTTCAACGGATTTGACGTGCTCTTACCGATTACCGTTTGAATCGGGCTTACATGCGGATTGTTTAAACCCGTTCCGCATGTGACGTTGTGCTAGAGGAATGAACTCCTTTAGACTTTGTGCTATGATGTTGAATACATAGACTTTACCCTTTGTTACGGGAATAGGCTGCCCGGCGACGCGTGTTAGGCGTTGACTTTAGGATTTTTGGCTAACCCCCAGCCTTAAACGGATTTGATTAGCCTTTACCGACTACCGTTTGAGTCGGGCTAGCATGCGGATTGTTTAAATCCGTTCGCATGTAACGTTGTGCTCAGAGATTGAATTCTCTGAGACTTTGTGCTATGATGTCGAATACATAGACTTTGCCATTGTTACGGGAATAGGCTACCCGGCAACGCGTGTGAGGCGCTGACTTATCCCTACTTAGGCTTCGGGATAAAATACCCCAGAATTGAACTCTGGTGCTTTTCAATCGGAAAAAGACTAAACCGGCGACGCGTGTTAGGCGTCGACTTATCCTTTCTTAGGATTCAGGATGAAATTCCCCATGCGTGTAAGGCATGGATTTCGGTGTTATTAATAACAACCTGCCACAATATTGAATATGCGGACGGATGTTCTTTTTAACGGTCAAGAACTAACCGGCAGCGCGTGTTAGGCGCGGACTTATCCTTGCTTAGGTTTCAGGATAAAATACCCCAAAATCGAACTCTGGTGTCTTTTTCAATCGGAAAAAGACTAAACCGGCAGCGCGTGTTAGGCGCAGACTTATCCCTGCTTAGGTTTCGGGATAAAATACCTCAGAATCGAACTCTGGTGTCTTTTTCTGCGGAAAAAGACTAAACCGGCAGCGCGTGTTAGGCGCAGACTTATCCCTGCTTAGGTTTCGGGATAAAATACCTAGGATGAATCCTAAATTGATAAATTTTAGAAAAGGAGTTGGTGTGGGAAGGAAGAATTTTATATTCTATTCCCTGAACAAGGAAGGAAGAATTTTATATTCTATTCCTTGTTTCTGGAAAGGAAGAATTTTATATTCTATTTTCAGTGCAAGAAGGAAACTAGAAGTGGGATCTCCACTCCGAGAATCCGGAAGATCTAGATAAACTTACCTTTTATAGGATGAGTTATCTGATCGAAAGAAGAATTCTTCGTTTATCGAAGTGAAATTTCAACTTCGGTTATGACCATGAGAAGGTTTAACCAAAGAGAAAGGGAAGGGAGTTCTTTCGTTTATCGAAAGGGGGCTCCGAACTGAAAGTGGACCTCTTGTTAATGGAAAAAATCAAGAGGGCCAGGTGAGCATTTTTTATGGACCCACTGTCAATTGAATTTGATCAGTGAGGGGTTTTGGAAAATGAATTTGGGTTATTCTCTAGAATATTAAGTGTAATATTCTTCGAGGAACTTCCCGATACATTAGTTATCCACCCTCAGCTTTCTTTGCAACGCTGGGTTTGACATTACAATCAGTTATATGA
>BQKN01062747.1:206589-221327 GCA_022839385.1 Asparagus kiusianus | reverse complement strand
TTTGAACCGTGTGGGTTGACTTTTGTCGTTACGTGTTGACTTTCGTCTCCACGTGTTGACTTTTGTCGCAACGTGCTGTCCGGCGTTGTCCCAGGGTTACGCGTTGACTGGCGTCTACTCTGGGGTTTCGAACCGTCGAAAGTTGACTTGTGGAATTCACCAACATATTCAACTATCGGCGAGGAATGGACATTTTCAGAACCATCGGGGGGTTGTAAATCAATTCGGGGTATCAAAAAATCGTTCGGGGGGTCAAAACCCAGGCGAAACACCCCGGGGTGCCTCGGCAAGGCCGAGACACCCTTGGGGTGTCTCGGCATTGCCGAGACACCCATGAGGTGTCTCGGCAAAGCCGAGACACCCTTGGGGTGTCTCGGTTTTGCCGAGACACCCCTAGGGGTGTCTCCCTCTTTTTATTGGTCCCCCCCTCTCTTTCGTCCTTTTCCCCATTTGTTTCTTGCTTATGGTCCCCCCCTCCTTCTTTAATTCAAAATTCAAGAGGAAAACCTCCCCAAAACCGAGTTCCCCCTCATTTTTTCGGTTTTTTGTGCTTCTTCTTCCTCAAGCAAACCTCCATTGAAGAACTCATCAAATCATAAGAAAGCTCGGATCTTGGCGGGTACCCATTGGCTGAAATCTTCTCCTCTCTCAAGCTAGGGTTTCAACTTCCATTTCCAAGCCCGAAGAAGTCTCTTTGATTTGGGTAAGATCCCCTCCTCAATCCTCTTATTTTCTTGTAAAGATTGCACCTTTATGCTTGGTAGATAAGGGTTTATGTATGAAATATGCTCTTTGGGGGTTTTTTATGCAAGATTTGCAAGGGCCGAAACTTTAGGGGCTTCTTTGCAAAATTCGTGGGACTAAAATTTTGGGGGCTTTTATGCAAACATGAACTGAAATTTTGAAGTTTGGGTTCATGCCCATTTGATCAAGAAATGGGGGGTGCTTTATGCAAGAGGATCAAAGGGTTGTTTGAGGGGTTTATTTGCAAAATAGTCTATAAATGTTTTGGAGGGGCTTATTTGCAAAAGGGCCACGAATTTGAGGCTGAAATCCCTGGAGTTTAAACCCCAAACCCCTGATCGAATTTTTGGTGAAGGTATGTGGATGCAAAACCCAAAGTTCGTGGAGGGGCTCTTATGCAAAATTGGCTAAATTCTGCAAAAGGGCTTATTTGCAAAGTTTAACCAAAATTGTGGGGTACCGGGGTGTTAGATGATCGATTATGATGATCATGACCCCAATCACGTGTGTCCTTGACCCGAATTTGGGCCTTAAACACGGGGGGGATTTTGGGTATTTCACCAAAATTCACCGCTAAAACGATAATTATCGTTTTGCGGGCACAAAATTTGTAGGTTTAATTAGACTTTAACTATAAAATCCTATTTGTTTATAGGATTTCAAGTCCAAGTGCTTAATTTCCCTTTTTTAATATTTCGTGTATGTATATTGTACCTGATGTATTGCTTTTTACTGCAGATTTGCGATGTCTTCGCGTCATCCCCGGCCTTCCAGGAGTCGCTCTCACTCGCAGCACAGCGAGGAAGAGGCTCCCGCGGCCTCTTCTTCAGCAGCTTCTTTCTTCGGGGGTGAGAAGTTACATTTCTTGTATCCCCGATTGACCTTTCGCGGGTCATGAAGGAAGAACCGATACCCCTCCCGCGGGGGTTAAGGTTTCGGACTTGTTTTGCTTAGCCAATTCAAGTCTTCGGATATATTGGGGCGATCCCGTGTCGTCTTGCACCTTAGAGGTCGTTGTGCGCTATCTACGTGATGATGCATGTCGACCCCCTGGTGTAAGACACTCGAGATCGTCTCTCCAATAATCCCGTGAATGAGCTTATTTCATCTTCATAGGCTGGTTTTTCTAACTCCATCTTTGTTTTGTTGCAGTTGAGTTTCCCGGGGGTAGCCTTCCTCATCATGTCCCTACCGGTTGTAGTAGGGAAGTTTTCTCCTCGGCTTCCGCCAAGCAGATCATCGATCCCCTACCTCAATTTGACAAGGATCGCTCTGATGAGTCACGTCGCTTGATACGGGAAGGAGGGCGTCATTGTTTACGCCAACTCATCACAGATGCTCCCTTTACCGCGGATGCTATCTCTACTCAGGCTTTAAAGAAGCCTGGCTTCCTGTTCGGAGATCATACCGCGGATCCCGCTGTATTGACTCTTACTGAGGAGCACTGGTTGACCCTCGATGAAGGAGCTCTTTTATACATTCCCTCCATCCCTCGTCAATGTTCTTTCACCCATTTGGAGAGATAGGCTGTGGAGCGATGTACGTCTTGGCGTCTCACTGATGATGCCGACAGCGTCCAGTGCGGATACGTCTCTCATCATAAGAGTGCTGGTTCCATCGGGTATCATTCTATCCGTGGTCTTCGACCAGGGATCATGGGCCTTGACACCGCACCCCCAGGCGAGGTATCGGTAGCTGCTCCTACCGTGAGGAATCGTCTGGCTCAGCTTGGAAGACGGTTACCTCACCCAGAATACAGGTGCTACGGTTGGGTTTCCTCACTAGCCAAGGGGTGGTGGACCCGCTTGACCAGTTACGTCTTAGGGCGATGGGAGAGGGACTTGAAGGCCAGTGGGTTGTATGTGCCCATACGAGCTACCATGCACGGACTCCCAGTCAGCTGCCGCCACTTCTTGGCGTTGCTAGAGACATATATGCTTGATAGCAACACATTCTTGACCAGTGGCGGAGAGCTAGGGTTGGCTCTACATGAGATGCATCAGGTTTCCGGGCTTCCGATGGGGGATTGCCCGTATCAGGAGTACTTTCCTTCTAACCAGCAGTTGGAGTGGTTGAAGAAAGATACTCCCGATATGTATGGTACCCTCTGGGACCTCACGTGCCACTATCATACCTCCTTGCTCCAGACTTCTCCTCCAGCGAAGACGAAGAGGAGGATCAGCTTGAAGCAGTTTGCTCTCTACTTGTTTCCTAATTTGGAGAGTGATTCCGGAGAGCCTCTACGTGAGTTAGACATATTGACCCCTTCTGCTATCAATGAGCTGATGGAGAAGAATTAGACTCATTCTTATACTCTCGCCAGCGCTGAGGGAGCTTTTCCTGCGGGAACCAAGTTCCGTTCGTTTCTCCGTCGCGCATGGAAGTCTATCGAGCCTCGGTCCCTGTTGGCAGGCTATCTTGCGCTCTGGTTGAAGAAGTGCGTTTTTCCGTACCAGGCTTCAGATGCTTTCCCTCTTGAGGTGCTCTTCCCCGCAGTTCAGCTAGCTTACGGGAGGGAGCTTTCTCTGCTCCCAGCGATGGTTGCCAGCATCCATTGCGGGCTCAGGAGTGTGGTCAACTGTTTTACCCAGGCGGGTTCTGAACCGTCTACCGAGCTTGTGTGTCCTAAGGTCGAGCTTCCCTACGCATATCTGATGGCGTGGCTCGTTCTTCACCGCCCTGACCTGATGTCGGCACCCAGTGCTGTCGATGTTCCTGTTCCTTTCATTCAGCTGTTGGAGAGGAGCAAGTGGCTTGGGAAGAAATTCAGTGATGTGCAGCAAGAACTTTAAATTCGTAAGAGCTGGGAGTTCTTCAAATGCTTTCCTCATTTCTCGGGTCGTTACGGCGACGTGCTAGTCGACGAGGAGAAACCCAGGAGTGGTCGGACTGTTCTCGACATCGGTTGCTTCCGTTGGTTGGTGAACATCCGTGTCGGATATCTTGTTCTCCGGGTGAAGAATCGGTGCCACATAGAACCTTATCTCCCTTGTCGTTTCGCCCGTCAATTCGGCTATGACCAACTGTTTGTTGGGAACCCCAGCCGTAGTTTGAAGGTTGAAGGAGGGCTTATCGACGGCGTACGAGCATGGCTGTGGACTATGGTGGGCTGCACTGGAGCTCATTTTGCTCTCCCCTCATATAGACGCAAGCCGATGATCACCTTCCTTAGCTGCAAATGGTTACTCTCGGCCAGCGAATCCATAGATGTGAGAAGCCTTTCAGAATTACAGTCCAAGCATTTGGTTCAAGCTGCTATGAAGGTTGCTCGCCAGGCTGAGCTTGCTCGGAAGCAGGGGAAGAGGCCTGCCCAATCTCCTCTTCCAAGCAAGGCTGATGATGACGAGGCTTTCGAGGAGGAGTATGGGGGCGTAGACACCGACCAAGAAGAACTTGATGCAGGTTTGTCATGCCTTTGACTTTCTTTCTTAATTGGTATTAATGAAAGATTCTCGCTCACTTGATGACCATTATCATTTCAGGTAGAGCGGTTGATGATCCCGAGTCGCTCGCTGCTTGCTACACGAGTTTGGGACCCAACGACCCAATTCCGATACACGTTGAGACGTGTGACCAGCCCGGGCATGATCGACCCGTTGGTTCTAGGAGGGTAGGTACCTCGAAAAGGAAGAAGATTGCACACAAACCACTCGTCGGCCAGCGTCCTTATGGAGTGGATTTAGGCGACATTGCTGATGGGGCTTCAGGGTTCTTTGAAAAGGGCGAGCTCCCACCGGATCCGGTATTCCCTGGGTCTGATAACATGGACTACTTCATGCAACAGATGTGCGACGCTCTTCATGACGGTTCCCTGGGTATTGACCTAAACATTGATCTTGAGCAAGTAGACGGTGTTGAGCCCACCGATCGATACTCAGACATACCTGCCTCTGATGATGCCCTTCACGGGGAAAGAGGGTCTTCTTCCTCCGCGGCAGGTATTGCAAAGCTTTTCCTTTCGTCTTTATCTTCTTACACATATCTCCAATCATTTGGGTTGCCCTGCAGATGTTACGATGGAAAAGCCAGCTGGGGAAGGGGCCTTTCACGGCGTAGGTTTCGAGGAACAAGGGTGCGCCCCTGTACCAAGTTTCTCGAAAACCGAAGCCGGGTTATTAGCCGATATGTTGGCGGAACAAACTTCCAGAGGGACCGTGAGACCACCCTTTGGGAGTGATTCGTTCACAGGTATATATCTGATTCCCTTCATTTTCTTTCTCTTCTCTTTTTTTTATCCCACCTTCCTTTTCATTTTGACTAATGAAGAAGTGTAACTATAGGACCAGGCGTTGTGCCTGATGCCGCTACAGTTACTGGGGCTGATAGCTCACATGAGGACGATGTTCCCCTGCCACAGTCGGAAGGTACTACCGATCTGCCTGCAAGGGTTGACATACCCTCCATGCCTATCCCTGCCATTATCTGGAGTCTGTCGGACCTCAACCCGAGGGAACCTCCGTCGGCCTGGGTATGCTCAGAATTTGCCTTTGCATTTCCTTATCGTACTCGATAATCCTTTAACTTTTATATTGTTGCTTGTAGGATCTCGATCATCCCTATACGAGCATGTCCGCATCCTTTTGGCCGATACCGATCCCGAGAGAGACATCTTTCGTACCGACCTCGCCCTTTTTACTGTCTTTTTCAACGGTATGATCGATAAACTTCTTCATCGAGGATATCGTTTTGATCAGTTCGGGCGTTCCTTCTCCCGCTACATGACGATGATGAGGGAAGAGGGACATCCAGAGTTGGCTGATTCCTTTACTGCCGAATTCACTGCTCTGGAGTTAGAGACCCACGAGCTGAGGGAGTTGAAGGCTGGTGGGGCTTCCTCTTTTGTATCCTCTCAGGTAGAGGATAGGCTGATGCAGTGGCGTGACCTGAGATCTTCCATTGGCAGCGAGCTTCGGTCATGTGAGCATTCTGTTGCGCAGCTAATGGCTAATCTGGCGAAGAAGGACGCCGGCAGAGCCGAGCTACTCAGCTCCTTGGATTCCACCCGTGAAGAGATAACTAGGCTGAAGGATGCTTTGAGGCGTGCCGAGGAGTCCGCTACTCTCATCGTCGAGGACTTGGCTGGATTAGAGCATTCCCGTGAATGGACGCTTGATAAGCTGGGATCAACACAGGAGGGATTGATGAAGCTGCAAAGTGAAGCCGCGGAGGTCTTGAGCGGTTCTGAAGATTCTGTCCGGGCTAGCCTGCAGGCGGAACTTGAGCAGAGCTACGTAGACAGGCTTTCTAGCTTGGAGTCCGATATTCTTAGCCGTCAGTTGCCTTCGGGCTAACGAACTCGTTGTTGTATGCTTCTGGTTTGATCTATTACTAGAGACTCTGTATTTGCTTCTTTCATAGGATGTTTTGGTACACCCCCAGCCCTCAATGCTGTGACTTTGAATACACAGACTTCACCATTTTTATAGGGAAGAGGGCACCCCGCACCGCGTATTAGGCGATGACTTATCCCTTCTCAGGATTCGGGATAAAATTCCCCAGGTTTAGACCCTGGTATCTTTTTTCGATCGGCAAAAGATTTAAACCGGCAACGCTTGTTAGGCGATGACTTATCCCTACTTAGGATTCGGGATAAAATTCCCAGGTTCAAACCCTGGTATCTTTTTTCAATCGGCGAAAGATTTAAACCGGCAATGCGTGTTAGGCACTGACTTTGGGATTTTTAGCAAACCCCCAGCCCTCAACGGGTTTGACATGCCTTTACCGATTACCGTTTGAATCGGGCTAGCATGCGAATTGTCTAGGTCCGTTCCGCATGTAACGTTGTTCTAAAAGAGTTAAATCTTTTAGTGCTACGATATTGAATACGTAGACTTCGTCTTTTTCATGGGAATAGACTACCCGGCAATGCGTGTTCGGCGTTGACTCCATCCCGGTCTTTTCTAAAAGCAAAGACAGGGGAAAGTGCTATGATTTTGAATACATAGACTTCGTCTTTCTCACGGGAATAGACTACCCGGCAACGCGTGTTAGGCGTTGACTTCATCTCTGTCTTTTCTAAAAGCAAAGACAGGGAAAAGGTGCTATGATTTTAAATACATAGACTTCGTCTTTCTTACGGGAATAGACTACTCGGCAACGCGTGTTAGGCATTGACTTTATCTCTGTCTTTTCTGAAAGCAAAGACAGGGGAAAATGGGAGAGGAAGAATTTTATATTCTATCTCCCGGCATTGAAGAGGAAGAATTTTATATTCTATCTTCAATTGGAAAGGAGGATCAATGGGAGAGTAAGAATTTTATATTCTATCTCCCATTGCTGAAGAGGAAGAATTTTATATTCTATCTTCAGTTGGCAAGGAAACTCGGGGTGGGATCTCCGCCCCCAGAATCCGAAAGGTGAAACTAGAAGTGGGATCTCCACTCCGAGAATCGAAAAGTTCAAACGACCTTAACTTTTATAGTTTTGGTCATTTGAATCTGAAGAGGAAGAATTGTATATTCTATCTTCAGCAGGAAAAGAAACTCGGGGTGGGATCTCCACCCCCAGGATCCGGAGGATGAAACTAGGAGTGGGATCTCCACTCCGAGAATCGAAAAGATTCGGATAACCCTAACTGTCGTAAGGTTTGGTTATCTGATTTGAAAGTGGACCTCTCGTTCGTTGAAGGAATCGAGAGGAGATTTTGGTTGTGGCCCTAACTGTAGTAAGGTTTGACCAAATGGGAGATTTGAGACGATCCTAACCGTAGGAAGGTTTGATCGCTTGATTTGTGGACCTCTCGTTCATTGGACGAATCGAGAGGGGAATTTGGCTTTGGTCCTAACTGTAGTAAGGTTTGACCAAGTGGGAATTGTGTAGTGGAGACTATGAGTCGTCAAACACCACTGAAAGTTTTGTGAGGGAAGATTAATCCATCGAATGATTAGATCTTATCTCAGCAAAAGAGTGCTTGTGAGAGTTAGAGTCTGACAAACAAGAATGTTTGGGATTCGAACGTGGATTTCTCGTTCATCTCTCTTACAGCGACCGGGTTATCCCTAAGAATACCCCAATGCGGTATTCTTCCGGGAACTTCCCGGTACATCAAAATTTTCTGAGGATACTAAGGATAATATATTTTCAGGAATTTGCCATTTATTGGCACGGCGATCGGGTTATCCCTAAGAATACCCCAATGCGGTATTCTTCCGGGAACTTCCCGGTACATCAAAATTTTCTGAGGATACTAAGGATAGTATCTTTTTAGGAATTTGCCATTTATTGGCATCATGAGCCGGTCACCATCTTTGGTGACTAGGCGATAGGCGCCGTTCGAGTAAACTATTTCTACTACGAACGGTCCTTCCCATTTGGGTTCAAATTTGCCTTTCTTCTTGGAGTTAAGGATCACAGGATGTCTTTCAGTCAAGACCAAATCCCCTTCCTTAAAACTCCTTTGTCGAACTTTTTTGTCGAAGGCTCGAGAGATTCTGGCTTGGTAAAACTCAATATGCTGTTGAGCTTCCAAGCGCTTTTCATCGAGCATCTCAAGTTCTTCGAGGCGTTTCTGATGTTGTTCTTCAGTTGTCATCTGGGTTGCAAGAGCGATCCGAAGAGATGGAATTTGGATTTCCAACGGGAGAACGGCCTCACATCCGTACACCAATGAATACGGGGTTGCGCCGGTCGGTGTACGCACCGTAGTACGATAAGCCCATAGAGCCACGCCGAGCTTGTCGTCCCAATCTCGCTTGTTACTTTTCACAAGCTTTGACAAGAGCTTTATGATGGTCTTGTTGAAGGCTTCAGCTAATCCGTTTGCTGTGGGATTATAAGCCGTTGACGAGATGTCCTGAATTTTGAACTTTTCGCAGAACCTTATGAAGGCGTTGCTGATAAATTAAGGACCATTGTCGTGTATGATTTGTCTTGGAACACCATGCCTGTAGATGATATGGTGCTTGATGAATGCAATGACGTTGCTCGTTTTAACTTCTCTGAGTGGAACTGCTTCGGCCCATTTGGAGAAGTAATCGGTAATTGCCAGGATGAACCGGTCACCTTTGACTTAAGGAGGATTTATAGGACCAACAATATCCATTCCCCAAGTCTCGAACGGCCATGATGTAACCGAAGGATGCAGATGCTCCGGAGGTTGGTGCATATAATTCGCGTGTACTTGACACGCGTGACACTTTCGGGCGTATGCGATTGCATCGCTCATCATGAAAGGCCAAAAATATCCCATTCTTCTGATGCGATCATAAAGCTTGGGACCAGGTTGGTGCGCGCCGCACGATCCTTCATGTGCCTCTCTAAGGACTTCTTCAGCTTCTTTGGTCGACAAGCAACGTGCTAGCAGCCCATCGTACCCCCTGCGATACAGCGTTCGATTCTCCGTATTGTAGTAGAATCTTGGCGCTCTTCGTCGGATAGACTCTCTCTCCTTCACATCTTCTGGCAAGATTCCATGCAAGACGTAGTCGATGATGGGGAAACGCCAATCTCGGGGTTCGAACTCAGCATGAGTTGTGTGCACCTCCTGAACTTCTTCTTCCCTGCCATTTTCATCATAGAGCGGCACTAAGAGTTGGTGAGTTCCTACCGTAACAAACTGCTCTGTTTCGGGAGGCTGTGCCAGAGATACAGCTAAAGCTGCTAACGCATCTGCGTAGGTGTTCTATAACCACGGGATGTGCTCGATGAAGAATCCTTCAAATGATTCCGCTATCTCCACCGCCATCTTGTGATAGGGTATTAAATCCTGGCTTCGGACCTCATACTCCCCTTGGACTTGTTTGACTATTAGTTGAGAATCACCGAAGGCTTCGAGATACTCAACCCCCAGCTCCTTGGCGAAGTTGAGTCCTATAATCAGTGCGTTGTACTCTGCCACGTTATTCGAGCATGGCTCAGTTAATGAGTAGGCTCGGGGCATCACATGTTTTCCTGGGGAAACTAAGACAACCCCAACTCCGGAGGAGACCTTAGAACATCCAGGAGCACTTGTGACATTAGCTGCCCGTGAAGCACCGTCGAAGTACAAACACCATACTTGTTGGTGCGAAGTTGCGTTGACTTCGTGGGTTTCATCGGGTAGGTCGTCATATATCTCGGCGGTATCCGTAGTTGGATTGGTTGCCAAGAGATCACAGATGGCCTGCCCTTTGACCGACTTCTGCTGTTTGAAGTGCAGATCGTATTGGGATAGGAGTAAAGCCCACTTCGCTAACCGCCAGCTCATAGAAGCTGGTTGAGTCATGAACACCCGGACTGGGTTAACTTTGGAGATGACATAGATGGTCTGTCCAACCAGGTAATGCCGCATCTTCTGGATGGCGAACACTAAGGCGAGGCATTCTCTCTCGATCATGGGATATCGAGATTCCGCGCCTACCATGGTTCGGCTTAAATAATATACTGCCTGCTCGTGACCGTTATCGTCATCTTATGCAAGCAATGCACTTAATGAGTGGCTCGTCGCCTTGACATAAATCAAGAACGGTTTGCCCGATTTCGGTGCAACGAGTACGGGAGGTTTTGAGAGATATTCTTTGATACTCTCGAATGCCTTTCGACAAGCATCGTCCCACATGAATGATACGCCTTTCTTTGTGAGCCTGGAGAATGGTTAGCACTTTCCCGAAAGGTTCGAGATAAACCGACGGATATAAGCCAATCGCCCTTGTAGTCCTCTGAGCTCTTTGAGGTTTCTCGGAGGTTGTAATTCATTGATCACCTTCACTTTATCAGGATCGATGTGAATACCTTTGGTGGTGACGACGAATCCCAGGAATTTACCGCTGGACATCCCGAGGAATGACTTGGTAGGATTCATCTTTAATTGATGAGCTCGCATCAAGTCGAACATGGTCTTCAAGTCTTTGATGTGATCTTTCTTATCACGACTTTTCACAACCAGATCATCCACGTAGCATTCGACGGTCTTTCGGAGATGGTCTTGAAAGATCTTCGACATAGCTCGCTGATATGTAGCACCCGCATTCTTTAAACCGAAGGGCATAACTGTGTAACAGAAAACGCCGAGGGGTGTTCGGAACGCGGTGTGCTTTTCATCATCTGGATGCATCTTTATCTGGTTGTAGCCAGAGAAACCATCCATGAAGGACATCCTCTCGAACCCACACGTATTGTCGATGATAACATTCGTGATGGGAAGGGGAAAATCATCTTTTGGGCATGCGATGTTGAGGTCTCTAAAGTCAATGCAAATCCGGATCTTCCCGTTCTTTTTAAGGACCGGGACAATATTGGCGAGCCATTCTGGATGTTGCTCTTCTCGGATGAATCCTGAGTCAATGAGCTTTTTAACCTCAGCTTCAATCGCCTCCATCATTTGCGGACGAAACCGTCTTTGTTGTTGTTTGACTGGTTTGACATTCGGCTTGATGTTAAGACGATGCACTGCTACATTTGGATCCAGCCCTGGCATGTCTTCATAATTCCAGGCGAACACGTCGATGTACTCCCGGATAAGAGAGATTAACTCCTCTTTTTCCTCGGGTAAGAGACTGTCGCTAATGAATATCGGCTTCGGATTTTCCTCAGTTCCCATATTCACTTGAACTACCTGGTCTTCAGTGGGAGGTTCTCTTTGTTCGAACCTATCACCGTATTTCATATTCAAGTGATGAACATAAGGATCTTCCCAAGTCGGCATTTGATCGTCTTCTTCTATCGTCACCGGATCAACTGTAGCCATGTTTGACATCAACTTTTTGAACATTTCACCAAGACTGGCGTCGGAATCTCAAGCCGAAGAGTCGGAAGAATATCCATTTCGATCTAGCCTTGTTAGCAATTTCATCAATGACTTGCCAATAACATTCATCATCTGAAGAGACATAGCCTAAGCCTCTCTTGTGACGGTAATAGTCATCGGGCTTCTCTTTTGGTACATAGGCCATTCGAGGTGGAACTCGCGGACCTCGACCAAAGAAAAGACCCTCTCCGAGCTTGAAGTCATATCCCTGCTTTTCCATCATCTGGCGTGCCTTCGCATCATATCTGAACAGATGTGGGGCCGGTTTATCGTCGTCGCCTTCCTCTTCCATGAAGTGGTTGGGTATCGGATATTTTCTTCCTTTGTCGTAGACGACCTCCTTTCCACCCCCTATCCCTGCAGGGATAACAAGCGTCGCTCCGCAAGGGTCGTGTACCTGCTTTTTCGTCATGCAAAATGACTGAAGGGGCATATGCAAATCAGGGTTATCATAAAGCTCGTTAGTGATATTATCGAGACATATCGAGTACTCTAAATCATCGTTTATTGATAGTTCTTCGGCAAGTTGCCAATTACAACTATTCTCCGATGATTTATCATCGTCAAGATTGATTACAATGGGTACAATGTCGTTTAAAACAAAACCGCCATCGTAATCAAACCTCGGTTCGGTATCAGCTTCATCTCCGCTATCCGTTCCTTGGGCCGATGGTTCAGTATCGGATTCAGCACCGTATAAAAGGGAATCAGTGAAATAATTCTCCAATCCCTTGAACGGTTGCTTATCCGCGACCACCGTCTTGACTTCATTATTCGTGTCCACATATTTAAGGTACTGATGTAGAGTTGACGGGACTATAAGGTTACCGTGGATCCAAGGTCGACCCAACAGTAAGTTATAGGATGTTTCCGCGTCAATCACATAACAAGTGACTTCCGACCTCAAATCCTCGATCTGGCAGTTAATTCGGATCTTCCCCAAGGGCCTAGACCCGCTGGTGTTGAATCCATAAATCGTCGTGCCAATAGAAGCTAATTTGCTAGTCGGGATTCCGAGATGATGCATCAATCGGAATGACATGATGCTAACAGCGGAACCCGGATCAACTTGGATCCGGTTGACAACGCTGGAGCCAATGTGACCAGTGAAGTACAAAGGTCGATCATGCTTCGAATTTTTCGTCTGCATGTCTTCTTTGGTGAAAGAGATGCAGGGAAAATGATTCGCCGCAAGATTGCAGTGTTGAACTAAAAACTCCGGTTCTTCAGGAGATGGTTTGATTCGAGTCAAGAAGGCTTCCGAATCACTCAAGGCTTCTTGTAGTGCTTTCCTTGTGTCCTTCGAAAGGCGCAACAACTCGTATAGGGTTATCCTAGCCGGGATGTTGGCCAACTGCGCCATGATGTCGAAATGGGGCGGAGAGCTTGCATTCCCCGGTTTGTCTCGCCCAATCGGATGATTGAATCGAGACTGCCTCGGGTTCTGAGCTTCTTGACGTACAGGCTCTTTCCCTTTTTCCTTCTGCTGGACTTTCTCTGCAGCTGCAGGTGTTGGGGGAATTGTTGAAATTCCCAACTCCGCCAATATCTTGGAAGGAGGGGTTTTGGTGCCCAATTGCTCGGAAGCATCCGGGTACTTGAAATGATACTCATTCCCACTTCGGGTTGTAAAAGCTTCTTGCTCGTCTTCAGAAAGCGGGAATGTTGGAATTCTTTCATCATCCTCTCCCGGAATAGCAGAAGCACCGTAACAGGATTTCCCTTTGCCTTTTGATTTCTTTTTGGATGACGACCCAGTCCATTGCTCATCTGTGATCAGGTCCGGATGAACCCACAGGATTTCACCATTCGGGGCCGTATGTGGTACAAGTCCTTTCCGGCGCTGTTAGTGAGGATCATCGTTCACCGTCTTCACCGCTGCATTGATTACTGGTTCATGTTGAAACCAGTTCGAGGGAACCGACCCGAAGCTGATGGATACTGCATTTGCACCCACCTTCTTCTCCTTGGGCTGCTTCATAGTAATAACCCCTACATCGATTAGGGCCTGAATTTTATCTTTGAGAGCGTAGCATACCTTGGTAGGATGGTGCACCGCTCGGTGAAATGCGCAGTACTTTGGATCATTGACCCTCTTGGCATCTTCTTGATCCTGGATCGGAGGCAACTTGATCTTGTTGTTCTCGACGAGGTATTTGAAGATTCCGGGAACTTCATCTTCCCTGAATGAGTAGACCTTTGGGAACCTCGGCTCCCCGACCTTTTGCTTCTGGGGCTGTTGTTGCCACCTGGATTGTTGAGGCGCCCTCTGTTGCTGCTGTTGCGGCTGTTGCGGTTGTTGCGGCTGTGCTTGCACTTCAAATACTTGATTCGCGACCACAGCATTTGCATGCGCCTTCCCTTTACCCTTGGGGGTAAAGTTTGGTTGCGGGGCATTATTTGGTATTTGCCCTCTCTCCGCCTTCTTCCTCTTGAGGAATCGCTCAGCTCGTTCTCCCCGCACCTTCAGATCCTTCCAGGTCTTTGGTGGCGCCATTCCCATGGCTTCAAGGATGTCCAACGTCAGGTTGTTGTGGCAAGTCTCGAGAATAAAATCCTCGCTGACTGGATCCCTGCAATTCATGGCTTTGTTTCGGAACCTCTTTACGAAGGTTTCGACCGTCTCACCATTCTTCTGCTTTTCGTCGAATAGTGTACTGATCGAAATCTCGGTGTCGTCATCAAAGAAGTTTGTCAGGAACATATCCTCCATGTCATCCCAACCGCTGATGCTTCCGAGCTTGAGTCGGCGATACCAATCGAAGGCAGCTCCACGAAGAGTGCCAACGAATGACCGCACCATCAGAGGCTCATTTCCGGAAATGATTCCTAAATGAGACTTGAAGTATATTAAGTGTTGGGTAGGGGAACCCTTCCCATCAAACGGCGTAAAGTTAATCAAATTAAACTTTGCCGGATACGGGATTGATTCCCACTCCCTTGGGTAGGGACATGGTATACCAGACCTTTTTACCTCTTGAGCACTCATCAATACGTTGATTTTGCTCTCCAGGTCCTTTATCTTCTGGTCTTCACCCGTATCTGCCTTCGAATGGCTCCGGGGAGAAGTGACGTGGTCCTCTTTCGCATTATCTTCCGCGGGACCATCCCCATTGTCGGTGATGACAGGAGGGATATTGACATTATCCGCTTCCCGTTCATTCTCATCTTGATTCGGAGTATTGCGACGACCGGGCTCTCCTTGGTGGACTGTCAGCGCCGCAATTTGCTGATCATGCATCTCCCTCATTCGTTGCATGGCCATCTCCAT
>BQKN01062747.1:192856-203771 GCA_022839385.1 Asparagus kiusianus | reverse complement strand
TATATATATATATAAAGAAACCAATAAAATGTGTGTGTATAGATATTGAGCTTAGAGTATATAACACACATAATATAAAATCTAAAACTACATTACCCAAGCAATCTTGATCTTCAATTAAGCTTGACTTGGTACACTTGCGGATGAAGCTTGAACTTGATCTTTAACTTGAATTGCATAAGCTTCACCGACATTCCACTAACCTCCATTGGATATCATCGTTGAAGCGCAATCCATCCAACCTCCAACTACGTTGTTTGTCTACAATACATAGGAATGCTCAAACACTAGACAAACAACATTAGAAATAAATTGTTTGTTAAACATCATCAAAATAAGAAGGCCAACAGTATACTTTCCAGAGAGGATAAGAGACTTAGAAACAAGGTAATTCCTTTGATGAAAGTTCAATAGAACCAAAGAGGCGTTGAGGAGATTTCTTGAGAGCGCGAAGAGGACATGCGTCACGACTATCAACATATGTTTGAATAGATATATTAAATTTTTGTATGACTTATATATGACTTATAGTTACATGTATGACGATGTTTATACTTAACACTAAAATGAGGGTATTAACACTTAATTCCTAAGTACTCGGAACATATGGTATATATATGAGGGGTTCCTTGTTTAGATTTTTCGCTCGATGTACTTGTTCCATTTAGTTAGGGGTTAAGTGGGAGTATTTACATTTTAAATGGTTAAGTGTAAACATCGAAGATGATTTTCGAGAGCGCGAAGATGCTATGTAGCGCTACTTCCTACACTTATTGAGGAAGTGGATTGATTTATGTGTGTGATTATTTGTGTGATTATATTTAGATTTAACACTAGAATGAGGATATTTTCGCTTAATTTTTAATCTTTTGGAGAACATGGTATATATATGGGGGGTTCTTGGTTTGGATTTTTCTCCTAACATACTAGTTCTATTTGATTAAGGGTTGAGTGAGAATATAGTCATCCCGGATGGTTAAATATAAATATCGCTATATGCTTATCTAGAGTAATATTATTTGTGTAAGTATGATTTCTAAATTTCGAGGACGAAATTCTTTTAAAGGGGGAAGAATATAAAACCCCGTATTTTTTTGCTATGAAGATATGTGAATTATTGGTGATAAATAATTCTATTATGATAAATGGCTTGAGGTCATCGATATACTGGATAACAAGTTATTAGAGATGTATGAGTGTATTTTTATAGAGTTTTGTGCATTGATTTTGGCAAATAAGCAAAACATGCACGAATCTGGAAAATGTCTGCCCAGTCCACTTATGAGTCGACTTATAAGTCAACCTATGAGTCGACTGACAGGCTGATTTCCAGTTTTTCTTTTAGTTTGCGGGTCTGTTCGGTTTTGTTTCGGGTTTGACCGCTCATATATAATTTCTTTTACCCGAAACTAACCCCAAAACCCATCAGATCTCACAAAACCCTAGCCCCCCTCTTTCCCTCTCAAACCTAGCTCAGATTTTGGCGATTTGGAGGAGTTTCGAAGGGGTTTGCAATGGAATTTTGTGTAGTGTAGCGAAGGAGATCGTTCTCTTGCAGATTCAGGAGTTGTGCAACACATCAGCAGCGAGTAACATCTCGCCCAGCCCTATACCCACTGTTTGTATAATTTTTATTGAGTTTTAATTCGGATTTTTAAGCCTAAAACATATTTTGTGTATAAAGATAGATTCTTTAAAATATGGGTTGTAAGATTTAAATGTTTCAGTTAATAAAAAAACTCACCAACGTTTTGTAATGTAGATCCAGATCTGGAATTAGATTTAAACATGGGTTTCTTTGAGATTTATCAATTTCAATATATTTTTAAACATGTATAAATATGTTCAGGGTTTTAATGTAAGTAATTACATGCAAATCTTTTGTTTCAGTTTGGTACATATATGTAAGAATCATATTTATATAGCTAGAAATGATGAAGATGAAATTTAGGTTGAAATTTTTTTGCAGATAATCAATGTATGCAGAAAACTGGGAATTTTCTGCTCAGTCGACTTATGTGACGCCCCTGGATTCACATAAGACTGCAGTCCGAGGTGAAACCAGGAATGTCAAACCTGCCATGCACCACACCGTGCAATAACATGTTTTACCATCATAATCACTATCTCTCTAGTGGAATCAACAACAGGTATAGGTACAAAGCAAGTAAAATGTTTTACAACAGAAACTTGATGAAATGATAGAACATCCAATTAACACATCTCATCAACCAAATAAGCTGGAATACATAGTCAAGTTTGAAATGAATAACAACAATCTGGAGATCTCAACATGTCTCAAAATACATGATATCTGATACAGGAAATAAGGCACACAGCCTTAACAACTCTAGAACATAAACCTCTCTAGTCTAAAATGTCTCAAGCGGAGTACAAAATAAAATACATCTAATAAGAGGATAAATAGACACTAGTAAGGGTCGCCCTCAAACTGCGACTCTCCGGGCTCCTGGCTCATTACCTGAAAGGGGGAGGGACAACGAGCGTCAAAGTGCTAGCGAGCAACATCACAACCAACCCTAAGGGATAGGGCTCGTTATATATGAAAATACAGTTAATACATAATAATATAAATCGTTTACACAAACATTAATGGGTTTTAGTACTTAGGGATATACAACACGAGCATAGGTATGTCGAGCGAAATAATCCAAATAAGAAAACCCTCATGTATATACCTTGTATCTCAAATTATAGATCCCTAAATACAAAACCCGAGGTTGGTCATAAGAACAGTAAAGAAAAGAATACATACCCATCTATACCGATAAAATGTAAATATGACAAAGCTACAATAGGTGTCATGTACAACCTAGGTAGCTATCATGTCCCAGCCTATGACCATATGTCGTGTACCCAACTTGGTTAAATAACAAGCTCAAGGTTTAGCAGAAGTCTAAAACATGATTGTAATGGATTATAGTCCAACACGAGGACTCTAATGGATTATAGTCCGACACGGGGACTTGAAATGGATTATAGTCCAACACGAGGACTGTGCTTAGGAAAATATACATATCCTTACATACCATGCTGTACTGATCTAAGCCTATGCCACAAATGTCATCTTACATGTACAGGTAAAATCAAGATCACTACAATTTAATATTCGATAAACAAGGCAACACCCCAAGTTCAAGAATAATAGATCTTACCCTCGAACATATATATACATACATACATACATACATACATACATACATACATACATACATATATATATATATATATATACAGTGTACAACAAAAGATTAAACAGAAATACGAACGAAACAGGAAATACTGTGATGAGTCGATTCATGACTTATGGGTCGACTCGCATATTGACGAGTCGACTCAACAGATGCTTATGGCAACGTATCCAGACTTCGTGAGTCGACTCATGACAGTCATGGGTCGACTCAACCTGATGAGTCGACTCATGATGAGTCGTGAGTCGACTTACGGGCTGAAATCTACATATGACACAAGTTAAAAATCTCCAACTCGATCCTTCCTCCCATTATGCTGATCTACATCTCTATAGCTATCAACTCTAGACTATGATACAGTGAGAAATTCATATTTAGCATGAGAAACAATTACTTATATGTTAAATTTAACCAAGTAACCCCTAAACATGAAAAAGGGCATTTAATCAAAAAGAAAACTCATATTTTTATTCCCTAAAACAAAATATGTCCAGATCTGGGTTTTCTTTAAAAACTCATTGGTGAGGATTTAAAATCTGAAACACATGATTTCTAGCATTCATCCTAATAAGAACATTGATTTATACTTGAAAATAAGTCTTAGGCTCAATAAAAAACTCATAAAAATATTTGTAAACTATTAAAAACATAGGAGAAGGATTGGGCGAGATGTTACTCCCCTCAGATGTGATGATGAACAATCCCCTTCGCTGCAATCCACAAAGAGCTGCTAAAAATCCCTAAAAATTGCCCAAGAATACCCAAACACGAGCTAGGATTTAGAGGGGGAAAGGAGGCTAGGGTTTCTCTAGTGTTTGCTGATGAAAAAAGAGTGTTTTTGGGTGGAGGGAAATATATATGAGTAGATAAAACCCGACCCGAAACCCAACAGATCCGAACTGAAAAAAGCCAACAATCCACGATGAGTCGACTCATGGTATATTATGGGTCGACTCATGGGTCATGGGTCGACTCATAATTCATGAGTCGACTCAGCAGAAACTAAATGGCATCATGACTCGATATCGTGAGTCGACTCATGATAGTCGTGGGTCGACTCATGGACTAAAAACTGCATTCTTCGATTTCTGTTGCACACGATTTGGAAATTTGCAACTCAACCTCATACCTGAGGCATATCCACATCCTCAAAAACTCAAAACACTAATTTTCATGTACAACCATGCCATGAAGATATTTTATCATATATTAAATATTGTGTTTCACTAATATTCACATATATGAATTATCAAAATCAACGGGGTCTACATTCTCCCCCCTTAAAAGAATTTCATGCTCGAAATTCAGGAAATCATATCTAACTCATAAAGATACTTGAAAAGCATGATAAGGGTCTAATCCAACCCGCACACATACACATTTAGCAATACTAAATGCTAGTTAAGCATATAGCAATATTCATACTTAACGATCTAAAATGATAATATTCTTACCTAACCCCTAATCTAACGGAACTAGTACGTCGGGCGAAAATTCCAAACAAGGAACCCCCCATGTATTTACCATGTGTTCCGAAAAATTAAGAATTAAGTGAAAATACCCTCATTCTAGTGTTAAATATAAGTATCAATATATATAGATATAAATATACAAGTAAGAAGTCATATCATAAATACTTTAATTAGTTTTACCTGCTCGAACAAGTGTGGGTAGTCGCGTCGCATGTCCTCCTCGTGCTCCCAAGAAGCTTCCTCAACTCCACTTCGGTTCCATTGAACTTTCACCAATGGAATCACCTTGTTCCTGAGTCTCTTGTCTTCTCTAGCAAGTATGGACACTGGAATCTCAATAGTCGACAAATCATCCCGAAGCTCAGTCTCCGGTGCATCCAACACTCACTGCCGCTCCTCATCATGCAAGTGCTTCTTGAGCATAAAAATATGGAATACATTGTGTATACTAGACATAGAAACTGAAAGATCTAGTCTGTATGACACAGCTCCAATGCGCTCTAAAATCCAGAAAGGTCTAATATATCTCGGTGCAAGCTTTCCTCGCCTCCCGAATCGCTGTACGCCTTTCATAGGCGATACCTTCAGCATAACCAAATCCCCAGTCTGAAACTCTAGGGGTCTTCGCCTCTTATCTGCATAACTCTTCTGCCGACTCTGAGCGGCTAGAATCCGCTTCCTGATCAACGCTACCTTCTCGGTAGTTTGCCTCACAAGCTCTGGTCCAAGTATCAAACTATCCTCCGGCTCTGCCCAACATATAGGTGATCTGCAGGGTCTCCCGTACAGTACCTCATACGGAGCCATACCGATCGTCGCTTGATAACTGTTGTTATAAGCGAACTCTATCAGTGGAATATGATCCTCCTAGCTGCCTTAGAAGTCAATGACGCATGCTCGCAATATGTCCTCCAACACTTGGTTCACTCTCTCCGTTTGACCATCTGTCTGTGGGTAGAATACACTGCTATAAGATAGCTTGCTGCCAAACGAGTCCTGAAAACTCCTCCAAAAGTGCGAAGTAAAAACCGATCCTCGATCCGACACAATCGTATCTGGAACCCCGTGCAATCGAACTATCTCCCGAATGAAGATCCTCGCATACGCCTCAGCTGTATAAGTAGTCCTTACTGGGATAAAATGTGCTGACTTCGTCAACCGGTCCACTATCACCCAAAACAAATCATTCCCCTTCTTCGACTTAGGAAACCCTACAATAAAGTCCATAGAAATGTCCGTCCACTTCCATTCTGGGATAGGCAACGGCTGAAGTGTGCCTGCTGGTCTCTGGTGCTCCGCCTTCACCTGCTGGCAGGTAAACACTTCGTCACATACTCTGCAATCTCCCTGCGCATACCACTCCACCAAAAGTGCATCTTCAGGTCTTTGTACATCTTTGTGGTCCCTGGATGTACTGTGTACCGAGTACGGTGTGCCTCATCAAACAATTCCCTCTTCAGCTCTGCACTGGCTGGCATAACCAATCTACCCTTCATCCGTAGACCTCCATCTGCTCTAATGGTCCAATCGGCCTTAGGCTCTTTGGAAATCTCCTCCTTACGGATTTGAATCCAAGAATCCTCCAACTGAGCTCTAACAACTCTGCCACTCCAAGTTGGTTGCACTGATATAGCTCTCAAAAATACACTAGCACCACTAAAATTAGGTCTAAAATCAAACTGGCTAAGAGTGAGAAGGTCTCGGTGCAATGAGCACCTCAAAGCCGCAATCTGATGTCGACGCTTCCTACTCAAAGCATCTGCTACGACGTTCGCCTTCCCCGAATGATACTGAATCACAAACTCGTAGTCCTTAATAAACTCAATCCACCTCCGCTGCCTCTGGTTGAGCTCCTTCTAAGAGAAAAGATATTTCAGACTCTGGTGGTCTGTGAACAGCTCGAACTGCACTCCATACAAGTAGTGCCTCCATAACTTCAGTGCAAATACCACTGCTGCTAGCTCCAAGTCATGAGTAGGATAGTTCTGCTCATGCACTCTCAACTGCCGTGAGATATAAGCTACTACTCTCTGAGTCTGCATAAGGACGCCTCCTAATCTTGCCAATGATGCATTTGTGTAGACGATGAATGTCCTGTCGCGCTCGGAATAGTCAAAACTGGTACTGAGGTCAACTTAGTCTTCAAGATATCAAAGGCCTTCTGGCATTCTGTGCTCCAAATAAACTGTACACCCTTCTTCGTAAGGCGTGTAAGTGGCGTCAAAATCTTCGAGAAGTCCTGGATGAACTTCCTGTAGTAGCCTGCTAATCCCAAAAAACTGTGAATCTCTGTCACTGTCTTTGGTGGCTCCCAATCAAGCACTACTGTAACCTTAGCTGGGTCTACTGATATGCCCTCTCTGCTGATGATGTGGCCGAGAAATCTGACTTCTGAAAACCAAAAATCGTACTTGCTAAACTTTGCATATAACTGGTGCTCCCGTAGGGTCTGCAAAGCTAAACGGAGGTGCTGCTCATGATCTGCCTCCGATCTCAAATAAATGAGGATGTCGTCGATGAAAACAATCACGAACTGATCTAAGAATGGCCGAAAAACCCAGTTCATCAAGTCCATGAATATCACGGGTGCATTTGTTAACCCAAATTGCATGACCAAGAACTCGAAAGATCAATAGCGCGTGAGGAAAGCGGTCTTGGGGATATCCATCTCCCGAACCCGCAACTGGTGATAACTAGAACGAAGATCAATATTCGAGAAAAATCATGCTCCTTGCAACTGGTCGAACAAGTCATCAATCCTAGGCAGTGGATACCTACTCCGGATAGTGACCTTGTTCAACTCCCGATAATCTATACATAATCTCATGCTGCCATCCTTCTTCTTCACAAAGAGGACCGACACGCCCCACGGAGAGTGACTCCGATGAATAAAACCCTGAGCTAACAACTCATCCAACTGGGTCTGAAGCTCTCTCATCTCAGCTGGCGCCATGCGATAGGGTGCACGGGATATCGGGGCTGTGCCTGGCTGCAACTCAATACAAAACTCAACCCCTCTCACAGGAGGTAACCCAGGTATGTCCTGAAAGACATCCTGATAATCTGAGACAACTCGTGTCTCTAACAAATCAGAACTCTGATCCCGCAGCACCACCTCGTTGATGAACGCCAGAAATGACTCTGCAAAGCGATTGCCCTGAGAAGTGGCCATAATCATCTCGAACCCATCAGACGCTCGCAATCTGACTGTCTTCGCAAAACAGTCAATACTAATATGGTAGGACGACAACCAATCCATACCAAGAATGACATCAAACTCGGACATATGCAAAACTATCAGATCGACTATGAACTCCGACTCATCTAAACTAGCGGTACACCTCCTACAAACGCTCTCCAAAAGCGATACCTCACCTAAAGGGGTTGAGACTGATAAAGAGGTGTCTAGAGGCTGAGCTACGAGCTGGAGTCTAGCCATAAATGTAGGTGAGATGAAAGAATGTGAAGCTCCCGAATCGAAAAGAATACGGGCGGGAAAGGAATTCACAAGGAACATACCCTCCACAACTGCTCCGCTGGCACCATGATCACGGGGAACCACTGCATATACTCTGCCTGTGGCTGAAGACTGCTCTACTGCTAATGCTAGAGAACATGGGACAATCTGCCCCTAGGGAGCCTCCTGGACTGCACGAACCTGCCCTTCTGCCCTCTGCGTCGTTGGCGCTGTCTCAAGCCTGTTCTGCTGATCCTGACCTCTACCCTGCTGTCGCTGCTGCTACTGGTTCGGACCCCTACCCTGCTGAGCTTCTGCTGGTGCACTACGATACTCTGATGCCTTGTGCCCGACTTTGCGACAGTTGAAACAAGATCCCTGGAACTTGCG
This sequence comes from Asparagus kiusianus, assembly GCA_022839385.1. Taxonomy (NCBI): domain Eukaryota; kingdom Viridiplantae; phylum Streptophyta; class Magnoliopsida; order Asparagales; family Asparagaceae; genus Asparagus; species Asparagus kiusianus. Next base: position 195,240 of record BQKN01062747.1, on the reverse strand, counting down.
CTGCTGATGCGCTCTCTGATCCTGCTGGGGTCCCTTCTTATAAAGGCCCTGCTGCTGCTGATGCTGATGTCCTGACAAAGGTCTCTTGTTCTTACCCTTATCCCTGCTCTGTCCTGCCTTGGCCTTCCCTTCCTTATCCTTCTGGAACATAGTAGTCTCAATCTCCTGTGAAGTGGCGGCCTCAGCTACCTCCCTAACTGAATAGAACCTCCTCGAGACGAGGTACCGGCGGAGATTAGGGTGTAGCCCTGCTAAGAACATCTGAGCTTGACGCTCTCCTGTCTGCCACATACCCGTGAAATGCAGCAACTCCATAAACCGGCTCTCATAATCTGCCACTGTCATGTCCCCTAAGTCAACCGGGATAACTCAAGCTCCTTCCCAGTCCATGCTGTAGAAGAAATATACTGCCCATCAAAGAAGTAGATGAAATCCTCCCATGTGAGAGTCATCCTCTGCTCTGGAGTAAACTGTAGCCGGTACCATCTCCCGGCATCTCTCTTCAGACTGTAGGATGCCAACCTCTGCTTCTGAACCGAATCTACACTGAGTATGTTAAGTATATTGCTCACATCCTCCTTCCACTTATGTGCTGCAAGAGGGTCTAGTGACCCCTGGAACTCTGGTGCCCTCATCTTCTGATACCTCTCTACCATACGGAGCCAAGCTTCCTGCTCCGTGGCTCTATCTGGTACCTCTAGTGGAATAGCTGCAGGTGCTACCTCTAGGTCTCTCTCTGATCAGGATGGGTGGTATCCCCTGCTACTGAGCTACCGGTGGTGGTGGTATCCGTGGTGCTATATGAGTCGTTATCAACTCCTCAATGGCTGTCATCCTGGCAATAAGAGGAGCCATGATATCCACCAAATACAGAGGAGCCTGCTACGACTCTGGTGGTGCCTGCTCCTGCTCGGGTGGAGCCTGCTGCGGCTCAGGTGGGGCCTGCTGGGGCTCTGCCTGAGCGGCCCTTCGAGTGCGGGGTCTCCCACGTCCTGCCATCTCTCTGATCATAAGAAAAATAAAGTTCATGAGTCAAAGTAGATGTATATTCTATTCATACATAGTAAATCACAATATGATTTTCACATCACATAGTATTCACACATATACTTTAAGCAAAAATAGTTGTCATAAAAAAATAAAAAATTTTCTTAAAATTTTGAGATATGCGCATATATCGTCCTCACTCATGATAGGAAATCCTTAGCGGACTCTACACAAGAATCCTAAGAAACTCTAACCTAGCTCCACGACTCGACACAAGATGATCCTAGGAATACTGGAACTAGAGCTCTGATACTAACTGTGACGCCCCTGAGTTCACATAAGGCTGCAGTCCGAGGTAAAACTAGGAATGTCAAACCTGCCATGCACCACATCGTGCAATAACATGTTTCACCATCACAACCACTATCTCTCTAGAGGAGTCAACAACAGGTGTAGGTACAAATCAAGTAAAAGGTTTTACAACAGAAACTTGATGAAATGATAGAACATCGAATTAACACATCTCATCAACCAAATAAGCTGGAATACATAGTCAAGTCTGAAATGAATAACAACAATCTGGAGATCTCAACATGTCTCAAAATACATAATATCTGATACAGGAAATAAGGTACACAGCCTTTACAACTCTAGAACATAAACTTCTCTAGTCTAAAATGTCTCAAGTGGAGTACAAAATAAAATACATCTAATAAGAGGATAAATAGACACTAGTAAGGGTCGTCCTCAACCTGCGACTCTCCCGGCTCCTGGCTCGTTACCTGAAAGGGGGAGGGACAACGAGCGTCAAAGCGCTAGAGAGCAACATCACAACCAACCCCAAGGGATAGGGCTCGTTGTATATGAAAATACAGTTAATACATAATAATATAAATTGTTTACACAAACATTAATGGGTTTTAGTACTTAGGGATATACAACACGAGCATAGGTACGTCGAGCGAAATAATCCAAACAAGGAAACCCTCATGTATATACCTTGTATCTCAAATTGTAGATCCCTAAATACAAAACCCGAGGTTGGTCACAAGAACAGTAAAGAAAAGAATACATACCCATCTCTATCGATAAAATATAAATATTACAAAGCTACAATAGGTGTCATGTACAACCTAGGTAGCTATCATGTCCCAGCCTATGACCATATGTTGTGTACCCAACTTGGTTAAATAACATGCTCAAGGTTTAGCAGAAGTCTAAAACATGATTGTAGTGGATTATAGTCCAACACGAGGACTCTAATGGATTATAGTCCGACACGGGGACTTGAAATGGATTATAGTCCAACACGAGGACTGTGCTTAGGAAAATATACATATCCTATTCCTGTACATACCATGCTGTACTGATCTAAGCCTATGCCACAAATGTCATCT
>BQKN01062747.1:169825-187856 GCA_022839385.1 Asparagus kiusianus | reverse complement strand
ACTCAAAAAGTTGTTATTGTAAGAGTGCAATGATGTCAATGAAAGAAACAACCAATTTTCCCGCGAACAATCTGGCGACCACAGTGGGAGCCACCGATCTCGCCGACGAGATCGTTGCGTCGCAGCCGCGGATCCCGATCCCGGTCGTGGAGGAGGTCGAATACGAGTTCGACCAACAGAAGTTCGAGGCGTACCTGTCGTCCTCGTCCGGATCTACCTCCTCCCGCAAGTCCAAGTCTCCAAAGTTCTCCTCCAAGAGGAAACTTCGTTGGTACGAAGATGTTGAAGCTACCAACGAAGATCTCGTCCCGTTTGATGCTGAAGCTGCATTGGGTGAGATCTCCCCAATTTCCAACCAGGTCGGATCTACTCTGGCTAACCCTTCTACCGCAGGGGGCGTAGCGACTCTCTCGAAGAGAGCCCGCCAAAGGCAACGGCAACGCCTTGCGAAACAATTCGCAAAGGCCATGGAATCTGTTGACGGAGTTCGCTACAAGGCGGATCTGAAGAACAGAAGAGGTAAACGGCCTCAACAACCGATGAATGGTAATTCCTCCAAGCCGCCGACGGACGAATGGATCCGCGTCAAACGGAACCGATCAACGCTGGAGGAGCGCATTCGCAAGCGCCGTGTATTATCAGCGCAAGCACGGGCTCGAGTCGAGGAAGCCCGTAGGAAGCTGTAGAATAGAGTGGCCAAGAAACCGCCCCCAACCCGCAAAGTGTGGAGGCCGAAATCCGAAGTAGCAATTCAGGCCAAAGAGCAACCTCTGCAACCTTCGAAGCGGATTCAACCTCCGGCGAACCAAACGAAGCCGCCGATGATTTCCACAACTATTCCGGGAGATCCCACAAAGCCATCCCAGAAAAGGAAGTCAGTCTTGGAGCGCCTCGGTCCACTTCCCGAGGAGCGAAGCAAAGCTCCAATCCAAGATCGTTTGGGCCCGATGAGAGAGCTCCGAACGACGCAACATGCTGGGGGTCGCTATCACTCTCAGCATGACAAGGAGTTCAAGGCTACTGCGCGTGCCAATTTGCGCATCGAAGTCCAGAAGCTCGTCGAAGATTCACGCCCACAAAGGCACGTTTCGAGACGCGTAACCTATGAAAGCTCAAAGAAAACAATTCGCTCTCAGAAGGAAACGTTGTCATCCGATGATGATAACGTTATACCTGAGAAATCGTGCCAACACACGATAGGTTACTCCGATCAAACGGACGAGCTGTACTATCGTGCTGGGGGTACGAACAGAGCCAGAAAGAGAAGTCCTCGTAGGCTCGAGACTCAGTGCCCCTGTTCCAAACTCATTCGGGCAGTATTGTCTCAGTGTAATTGCACTAAGACGGTCCCCGAAAGAGTCTTGGTGTTCAAAAGGCTCAGCACTAAGACGCCAAAGCCAAGGCCTACGCGTTCCCGACGAAGGAGAGCGGTGGTTGAAGATGGAGAATTTCCAAGGGTCACCGCTAACGTGACCAGCAAAAGGACATTGGCACGGGATGATCTCGAGTCAATTCTGGAAGCATCTCGGCGTTTAACCCGTTTACAGTCTGGAGCCATCTCACGAAGGACGTATGGGAGGGTTCAGATGAGACCACCTTGAGAAGATGAGGAATCGGATGCTTGCTATGCGGTTGCATCTGACAACACTGTATCCAGCGAAGGAGAACCCCGCGAGTCATTCATGATAAGCGCGGAACAAGTGGCCAAGATGCTTGAAGAAGCCATGGCCAAACAACAGGAGACCTTCAGGCTCGAGATGCAGATGGCCATGCAGACCATGAGGGAGATGCATGAGCAGCAAATCCAGGCACTGAGGAACCAGCAAGGCGAACCAAGCCACCGTAATCAGGTTGTTCAAGAAGTTGAGCATACGGATACGGATGAAACTCGCAATGCCGATGACCCTCCCATCAACGCAGGGGGTGGTAATGAGGATGCCAACAAAGATACAGGTGAAAACTTGAAGATCAAAAGCCTCGAGAGCAAAATCAATACCTTGATGTCCGCTCAAGAGGTGAAGAAAACGGGCATTCCTTGTCCATACCCAAGGGAGTGGGAATCAATCCCCTATCCGGCGAAGTTTAGTCTAATAAACTTCACGCCGTTCGATGGGAAAGGTTCCCCCACCCAGTATTTGATTTATTTCAAATCGCACCTGGGTGTTATCTCTGGAAACGAGCCTCTGATGGTGCGGTCATTCGTTGGCACTCTTCGTGGAGCCGCCTTCGATTGGTACCGCCGCCTCAAGCCAGGTAGCGTGAGCAGCTGGGATGATATGGAGACCAAGTTCCTCGCGAATTTCTTCGACGACGACACCGAAATCTCCATCGGAACGTTGCTCGACGAGAAACAAAAGGACGGGGAGTTAGTCGAAACCTTCGTCAAAAGGTTCCGGAACAAAGCGTTAAATTGCCGGGACCCGATCACCGAGGAGTTCATTCTCCAGACCTGCCACAACAACCTTTCGCTGGATGTGTTGGAAGCAATGGGCACCGCACCATCCAACACATGGAAAGACTTGAAGGTCAGAGGGGAACAAGCTGAACGCTTCCTCCGAAGGAAAAAGGCCGAGAGGAGTCAATCGACGATTAATCCTCTAAACTCAAACTTTGCCTCCCGTGGTAAGGGTAAAACACCTGCAGCAGCTGTTGATGCCAATCAAACGTCACAACAGCAGTCCCGGAGACAGCAGAAGACTTCGGATCAGAGGCCTCAAAAAGAGTACTCCTTCAAGGACGAAGATGTTCCAGCCATCTTCAAATCCCTCCTTGACAATAACAAGATCAAGCTTCCACCGATCACGAATCAAGAGGAAGCTGACAACACTGCGGATCCGAAGTACTGTGCATACCACAGGAGGATCCTTCATCCAACCAAGGCGTGCTTTACACTCAAGAATAGCATCCAGACCTTGGTTGAAGCCGGCGTCATAACGCTAGAGTAAGCCAGTCAAGAATGGCGAGACTCCAGTGGGTGCACGAGTATAAACTGTATCCCCTAACTTCGACCGGTATAAGAGTATAAACTGCTCCCAGAAACTCCGACCGGTATATGAGTATAAACTGCTTCCTGACACTCCAAAAAGTATACGAGTATAAACTGCTTCTTAATACTCCAATAGGTATAAGAGTCTAAACTATTTCCTTTCTTCCACGGGAAGTTCCTGGAGAGTGCCATGCGTGGTATTCTTAAGGATAACCCGATCATGCGGTTAATGCAACAATAAACCCAGTTTTGCAAAGAAAGCTGGGAGTGGATAATTCATGTAATGGGAAGTTCCCAGAAGAATGTTAAATGTAATATTCTTAGGGATAACCCGGTCATGATGAATAAAGTGATAAACACTAAACTCCTAATTTCCGAACACTCTTTTGCTGAGATGAAATCCGATCACTTCATTGGATCAATTTTCCCTCACAAAACTCTCATTGGTGTTTGATGACTCATAGTCTCCACCACAGAATCCCCCACCGATCAAACCAATTGACGGTGGGACCACCAAAATTCTTTCCTCCGCTATGTTTGTGCACTCAACACTTTCATTGTTAGAGTCCGGATATAATGCTTAGAATTCTGACGAATTGTCAAAACCCTTTGTGTTAAGTCCTTATCACTTAACATCAGGGACCCCCTTTCGAGTGATTTGTACGAATCGACATTCCTACAATGATTTGTACTCTCACTCTCACCACTTGGTCAAACCTTCCTATAGTTAGGACCACAACCAAAATCCCCTCTCGATTCCTCCAATGAACGAGAGATCCACTTTCAAATCGAGTGATCAAACCTTCCTACAGTTAGGGTCATCTCAAACCTCCCGCTTGGTCAAACCTTCCTACAGTTAGGGCCAAAACCAAAATCCCCTCTCGATTCCTTCAATGAACGAGAGGCCTACAAATCGAGCGATCAAACCTTCTTACAGTTAGGATCATTTTAAACCCCCCACTTGGTCAAACCTTCCTACAGTTAGGACCACAACCAAAATCCCCTCTCGATTCTTCCAATGAACGAGAGGTCCGCTTTCAAATCGAGTGATCAAACCTTCCTACAGTTAGGGTCATCTCAAGTTAGGACCAAAACCACAATTCACTCTCGATAAACGAGAAATTTATCTTTAGTTCGATAATCAAACCTTCCGACAGTTAGGGTTATCCGAATCTCTTCGATTCTCGGAGTGGAGATCCCACTTTTAGTTTCACCTTTCCGGATTCTGGGGGTGGAGATCCCACCTCGAGTTTCCTTTTCAAATTGGGAATAGAATATAAAATTCTTCCTTCCCCACACCAACCTTTTCCAAGAGTTTATCAATCTTGGATTCATCCTAGGAAGTTTATCCCGAATCCTAAGCAGGGATAAGTCTGCGCCTAACACGCGCTGCCGGTTTAGTCTTTCTCCGCAGAAGAAGACACCAGAGTTCGATTCTGGGGTATTTTATCCTGAAACCTAAGAAAGGATAAGTCTGCGCCTAACACGCGCCGCCGGTTAGTTCTTAACCGTTAAAAAGAACACCCGTCCGCATATTCAACATTGCGGCAGGTTGTTATTAATAACACCGAAATCCATGCCTCACACGCATGGGGAATTTCATCCTGAATCCTAAGAAAGGATATGCCGATGCCTAACACACGTCGCTGGTTTAGTCTTTTTCCGATTGAAAAAGATACCAGAGTTCGATTCTGGGGACCTTTATCCCGAAGCCTAAGTAGGGATAAGCCAACGTCTAATACACGTTGCTGGGTAGCCTATTCCCACAACAATGGCGAAGTCTACATATTCGAAGTTGTAGCACGAAGTCTAAGGGAGTTCATTCCTTTTGCACAACGTCACATGCGTAACGGATTTTAAACAATCCGCATGCTAGCCCGACTCAAACGGTAGTCGGTAAAGGCTAATCAAATCCGTTTAAGGCTGGGGGTTAGCCAAAAACCCTAAAGTCAACGCCTAACACGCGTCGCCGGGTAACCTATTCCCGTAACAAGTGGTAAAGTCTATGTATTCAACATCATAGCACAAAGTCTAAAGGAGTTCATTCCTTTAGCACAACGTCACATGCGGAACGGATTTAAACAATCCGCATGTAAGCCCGATTCAAACGGTAATCGGTAAGAGCACGTCAAACCCGTTGAAGGCTGAGGATTTGCCAAAAATCCTAAGTCAACGTCTCATACACGTTGTTGTTTAGTCTTTTCACAGGAGAAAGACGAAGTCTACGTATTCGAAGTCGTAGCACAAAGTCTAAGGGAGTTCATTCCTTTAGCGCAACGTTACATGCGGAACGGATTTAAACAATCCGCATGCTAGCCCGACTCAAACGGTAGTCGGTAAAGGCTTATCAAATCCGTTGATGGCTAAGAATTTGCCAAAAATTCTATAAGTACGAGTCATTGACGCATCAATTCTATGGGTTGGTCTCGTGACTCGAGTATCCGCCACGCTCCAATACCTTAAGAGCTTAAACTGTGTATACTCCAGCAGACGTACGAGTATAAACTGTGTCAAACGTCGAACAGCGCATTACAATGAAGCCTGGGCGCCGGACAACGCGTCGCAACGAAGCTCAAACGTCGGACGACGCAGTCAATCGATGATCAGTTCTATGTTGAAGCAACCAACTCGAGCTAAAAAAGCAAGAAATCAAGGATCGACTTCAAGTTCAAAATTCCGACGACGGTCAGACAATAAATGCAGCACCGGAACCCCTACAGGCATTCTACAAAGCACCGAATAGCCTGAAGGAATTGAAGGAATCCAGAACAGAAGCCATTCCAAAGTCCCGCTACGCCGACTGAAGGTTGGGACAATCACATCCAAAGTATTCCAGACTCTTCTATAAAAGAACGAGACTAAAATACTTTGGAGGGGGTATCTGTAGGCGTATAAAATTGCCTATAGGTCCCTTATCACAGCTCGACGACGCCAATTCAACAAACGGACCATCGAGCGACGTATCCAAGCACGACCGTTATCCCGCCAACGCCGAAGCTAAGCCATACGCAACGGAGCAGGTTAACGAGGCGACGAAGCCAACAAATCACACCCAAGCATTGGAACGCATCCACTCGCACGCGGAATCAAACCAACGTTTTGGGGAATCACCGAGTCATCTAAACAAGAGCGAACTCGGTGATATAACGATCGAATCAAGATCAATTCCGGACTCGAACTCAGAAGCGGATTAACTGCCATATTTGGAACCAAGTCAACAAGTCGATTCCAGATCAAGTCAACCACAAACCGAATCAAATCCAAACAACGGAGAACCGAAAAACACCGGAAAACGGCGAAACAGACAAACACCCGGGGACTCGGCCTTAGCCGAGCCACCCCAGGGTGGCTCGGCCCAAGCCGAGCCACCCTGAGGTGGCTCGGCCAAGGCCGAGCTACCTGTGGGTGGCTCGGCCAAGAGCCGAGCCACCCACAGGTGGCTAGGCCCAGAACTGTGCAAATGCACAGTTCTGAGTGCCTATAAATAGGCCTTGTGCTCATTTGTTTCAGAGGTTGGATTTTGGAGGGTCGAAGCTCTGCCGGATTGGAATCTGAGATCTAAAAAAGATTGGAGCTTTAGAAGATTGAAGACTTGGACTTTGAGATCCGGTGCTCGGCGATCATCCACGCCAAATAAGGCAAGAGTTCGAGAGGGATCGGATCTGAGATCTACACGATTTTCCTCCGGATCTAAGCTTGGTTCTTAGATCCCGAGAAGAGTCTCGAATTCGCTTGGTCGATTTCGACACTTGGGCTACTATTTCCTTGGTGAATTAGTACCCCACCCGGCTATTATTTTCTTCGTGAGATAATACCCGTCATATCGTGTAGATCCGACCGGATCGAGATCACGTGGTGGTCCACGGCAAACAACCCCGGCGCAGGCAAAGAACCCACACAAAAGCGAGTGACCGCAAAACAGGAGCTCGCGATTTGTTCGACAAACAAGAGAAAAAGTTGTAATCTTTCTTTTCTTTTATTTTGATTTTTATTGTAACCGGATCTTATAAAAAGACCGGATCTCTTTCTGTAACTCAAAAAGTTGTTATTGTAAGAGTGCAATGATGTCAATGAAAGAAGCAACAAATTTTCCCGCGAACAACCAGTTGTGAAGCATTCGTCGATTCGGATTTTATTAGCATTGGTGGCAAAGCTGTATTTGGATTTAGTCCAGATGGATGTTAAGACAGCCTTTCTACACGAAAATTTAGATGAAGAGATCTACATGACACAACCCTTGGTATTCAAAGCTGCAGGAAAAGAAGATTTGGTGCGCAAGCTGAGGAAGTCTCTTTATGGATTGAAGCAATCACCGCGATAGTGGTAGAAGAGATTCGACAACTTCATGACCAGCCATGGGTACACGAGGAACCCGTATGACTCATGTGTTTATATGCACAAGCTACAGGATGGTGAGCACATATATTTGCTTTTATATGTTGACGATATGCTTATTGTTTCCAGGAATTCTTTGGCTATTTGAAAGTTGAAACAGAAGCTGTTATCCGAGTTTGAGATGAAGGATCTTGGAGAAGCAAAGAATATATTGGGTATATATGGAGATCGAGACAGACAGGGTGAAGGGGAGATTGAAGCTTATACAGAGGAGTTACTTGTAAAAGATGTTAAAGAAATTCAGTTTTGATGGCAATGCAAAAGTAGTTAGCACTCCATTGGCTCCCCCGCTCTAAGCTTTTAGCTAATATATCACATGTTTCTGTTGAGGACAGAGATTACATGTTGAATGTTCCATATGCCAGTACAGTGGGTAGCTTGATGTATGTGATGGTGTGTATGATGCTAGATTTATCACAGGCCGTGAGTATGGTATCGAGGTACATGCACGACCCCGGTAAGGGTCATTGGGAGGCCGTGAAGTGGATTCTATGGTATGTTAAAGGCACCATGGATGTTGGATTGATTTTCCAGAAGAGTGTGAAGAATGGGCAGGATTGTATCGGTTACATGGATTCAGACTATGCGGGGGATCTTGACAAGTGCCGGTCTACTTCAAGATATGTGTTTACATTGGCAGGAGCACTGGTATATTGGAGATGTACACTTCAGTCTACAGTGACTCTCTCTACTACAGACGCAGAGTATATGACGGTGACTGAAGCTGTTAAGGAGGCTTTGTAGTTACGTGGACTGTTGGAGGACTTGGGGATTGCACAAATAACCTTTTGGGTATATTGTGATAGCATATTGGCTATCTATTTGGCGAAAACCAGGTTTACCATGGACGTACAAAGCACCTTGATGTCAGATTTCATTTTGTTCATGACGTATTGGATGATGGATACGTCATATTGGAGAAGATCCACACGAAGGACAACCCTACAGATATGTTGACCAAAGTTGTTTCAGGTGTGAAATTTGGTCATTGTTTAAAGCTATTGAATATTCTTCAGTGTTGAGAGCCTTTGGAGGTCATTTGGGTGAACTACGTTCAGCTTGATTTCTTAGGCAAAAGGATACAAGGCAGTCTTGTTTGATGCAGTCAGTTGGATTTGTTAATTTTGATGGGGGGAGAGTGTTTGAGCTCTCGTTTATGTTCCCGACTTGTTGTGGATTGAGTCCATTGAAGTGGGTTGTTTTTACTTCGTCCTGGACGCAACAAGTGGGACATTTGGATGTTTTGGTATCGGCTCGGTTTTGGTAGAAACGTTCGTCGAGGTAGAGAATTGAAGAAATGGTGAGCACATCGACGAAGACCACATGAAAACAACATGAGACATTCTGGCAGTTTCGTGGTCGACCACAAACGTGTACACGACTGAGAAAATCTCTGGACTTTTCGAGGTCGACCGTGATGGGTTCTGCGGTCGACCGGCCAAACCATGTAGGGGTTTTTAGTCTCGTCGTTGGATCCGGTCGACCGCGCGTGGTTCTATGGTCGACCGCGCGTGGTTCTGCGGTCGACCGCGAGTCAGGTCTGTAGTTGAGTTTGGTTTTCTGACCTGTTTTGTTCTGAGTTGATATATAATCTTAATCCTAATTAATTAGGTGTTAAGCAAGGATGTTTTGAGCAATCTTTAAGAGAGGAGTGATGTATCCAATTGTGGGAGAGTTGTAAGAGATCTAAAGGCTTTGTTTTAGGGTTTATTTGGTGAGATTTGTAACCCTATTTGTATTCTCTTGATTTCTAATAGTAAGAACTCCCCCCTCCTTGACCCGTGGAGGTAGGCAACTTGTCGAACCACGTAAAATTCGTTTGTCTTGCTGTGGTATTATGTTTGGCTTATTGGTTGTGATTTATCTCGTTCATGTTCGTGTGGTTTCGAGCATCCGCCTCGCACAACATTTGGTTCTTATAACTAGATGTCACGTCTTCTACTTTATTTTTATTTTAATCTAAAAAGGCTCATCTTGTTTTGCCAAGAAAACAAAACAAAACATTTTTGCTCTATTTCTCTTTTTACAAGAGATTGACTTAAACATCAGAAGGGTAACAACGTGCAATACCCTTGATGATTGTATTCTTTTTGTGCTGTGTTGATTTACACGGATCCTAATGACTAGTAGGATTCCTATCAGAACCATCCCTATGGCAGTGTATGGCTTACATTACTGACAAAATTAATACAATAAACAAATGAATCCATGATATAAATCATCCTATTTTATGAGGTATTTAGAATCTGTTGTCGGCTACTAATCTTTTTTGTTCAAATAAATTTCATAGGCATGTCTCCTAATAACCACACATGTTATGGCACAAAACCGACCTTTGGAAAAACTACCAATAAAATGACATCACGTATCTTGCTAAGAAATCAGCTATAAGACATAACAACTCGAGCAAGCAAGTCGAACGGGCAGACGTACGTAGTCTCAGATTGCATGGTCGTCCATCTCTTATTTTTAGGTCGACTGACCTTTGCTTGTCCAAAATTAAGCCAAATTGTTCGATCTCTGCTCAAATAGTTAGCCTGCCAAGGCAAGACAAGTACACTTTTCCTTCACATGACATAGTACGATTTTAAATAACTCACATGATTGTGCAACTGCAATCATCAGGATTATTCTCTCCATTCCCCCTCTTGTCATCTTAACTACCTCGGCCAATTCTAGTGGGACATTTGGGCAAGTTAGTTAGAGGAAGCTTAGGTATGGCTCACTTGGGTCAGCTAGCTGGATGACGCCATATGGATTTCTCTCTCTTTCCGACCTACCTCTCTAAATTAGGTAGATATAGTAAGAAAATCTTTAAGTCAAGTTTTGTTCTTAATTTTGAATTAGGGATTTCTAATATCATCTTCCTACAATAACTAACTTAAGCATCAGATGATCATTGGGGTGTCAAGCCTCAGTGCGTTCTTATAGTTTGTTTAGTGATTTGCAGGAAGGACTCTCATTGACAAATCCACCGATCAAAGAATCAAATGAGCCTCAATAACAGCAAATCTTAGCTCTAACAGCTCCTATCATCATCAACTACTTTTCTCACTGGAACCAACACCAAATAAGTCAGATGCAGCTACGTAAATTATTTTTAATGACGTTATCATCATTTCATGCACAATTTTTTTTCCGATACAAGAAAGTCAGACCATAAAAATTCAAATAGCTTATTTTGAGACAAAAAAAAAAAAAAACAATCAGCCGGAGTGTTGAAGGCGATTTTGCGCTGTAAACTGAAACTAAAATGGGACTCCTAGCCGTTACCCTCGGACCTACCGCCGCCCACGCTCTCGAACCACGGGATCCACCGCGTTCAGTGGGCCCACTCCTCTATTCCTGCCAGCTCCGACAAAGACCCCACGACGAAGCTAACATCCCACGTGTCCCCTTTAAAACAACAGCATTCATCGAGTTACAAAATGTGGTCGGGTTCTTGGTCCCTGTAACATCCAGCGTGCCGACTGTCAATGGGAACCCCACCAGGAGCCGTTTCACAAATCCTACGGTTAAATAGATCCCTATACTAAAATGATCGGTCAGGATTTACTCGCCAGCGTGGCTTCCCGATTCTTTTGTCCTATTTGCACATTGTCATTTCTTAATGTCGGCCTTTTTTTTTTCTCACTTCGCTCCCTGACATCAGGTGAAAAATTAATCTATATTTTCTTTTTTTATTTTATTTTCTTTTTTTGTAAGTTTCTCCATCTCCAAAATCTCTCTCTCTCTCTCTCTCTCTCTCTCCCCTTCTAGAATCTACAGCTCATCGCCTCCGACCTCAGATCCCTATCTACTAGAGCCAATCTTATTGGAGGTATTTTTTTTTCTCTTTCTTTTTTGTTTTTAAAGATGTTGGATTGTTTAAACGAATTTAATTTGATTCCTGCTGATCTATTAAAACTTTTCACTGATTTTTTTTTTAATTTGGTTTTTCCTTATGGAATCCATTGGTTGAAGCTTTACAATCTACTTCAATTTGAATTCTTACGGTCTTTTATTTGAAATGTTCAATCAATAACACGAAAATTATGCTACCGGTGTCGTTCGATTTCCTATTTGTAGGCGGGGAAGTGTTGAGAGTTGATAATAAAGACAGAAAGTTTTTTTATTTTCTTTCCCGTTATGAATTCTTACTGTAGTTTCATTAGAATTTTCAATCGATAATGCGTAGATTATGAATAAAATAAAGATACAAGATTATCTTTGGATTTTCAATATGTAGGGGAAAGGTTATATTCAAGTGAGTGGGCAAGCTCTCTCTCTCTCTCTCTGTCTCTCAAAAGTCAATTATTTTTCCTACTATTGGGAATAGTATTATAGGTAAAAAGGGGTTGCTTTGCTTAACAGCAATGAGGAAAGCTCCTCAATTACATAGAATTGAAATCAAGTAGCAACCACCTCTTTCTTTTTTCTGTTTGCTCATCTTTGATTAATTGGCGTGCAGAGATGAATCTGGATTGATGAGCAATAATAATAATAATAATGCAGAGGTCACGAAGAGCTCTTCTGCAGAGAAGAGCAGCTGCAGCTGCTGCATTAGAGAAGAGAGGGAGCTTGGGTAGCAAACGTCTGTCCTACAAAGTCTCTCTGTCTCTATCACTTGTTCTGTTCTTATGGGGCATCATATTTCTGCTCAGCTTCTTGATTAGCCACGGCAATGGCTACCGAGGTATTCCTCCTTTGTAGATTTTCTGTTTATCCCGTTCAATACTGCAGAATTTTGTAGTGCTTTTGACAATGGCTGTAGCCAGTAGTTGAATATGCATCCTAAACATGTAGATGAAGTATAATGAAATGATCAATGGAGTTTAGTGGTGGGGTAAATCCTAGGGTGCATTCTAGAAACAGTAAACAAATTAGAAGATGGGATGCCATAGAAGACGAAGATGAAGTTTTGCATCTTCATGAGCCATTACATGCATATCTATGGGGGAAGAGGCAAAATCCTTATCCCAGGCCGAGTCTGGCCGGACTGGAACCCGCCTTCTCATTTGGGTACGTCATATTTCCCCGTATAACCCAAAACAAACCATCTTTACAAGTAGAGGTACGATCCCTGATATTCACGTGGGCATGTGTGCTTTGATATGGCACAGTAGTGCGAGTTTTTTTTTCCATGTGACAAGCATTACTTAAAGAAAAAAAAGAATGGAAACCGTGGATCTTGATTTTTCTGTCTTGGATTTCTGTTCCTCTTCTGATCTAATCAGTCTATGTATCTGCTTAAACAAAAGAGAAAAAGCGAACAAAAAGTAAGTAGTAACTCTTAAGTGCGGTGTAAATCTAGTGCTACTTTCGCACTAGAAGACTTCAACATCTTTCACAACCAGTGTTTTAAAAATAGGTCGATTTTATCGATTTATCGCCAATATATAGGGTTTGGGCTATGGCCGATACGGCTTTTGCAAAAATATATTGCATATAGTTTTGGGCCGATTTTTATATAGTTTTGGGCCGATTTTTCCTGACATATTGGTGTAAATTCGATAAAGCGGCCGATTTTTCATGGGCTAAAAATCACTCGATTTTCTACAATTTGCACTCTTTAAGTGAACTGGTTTGCTTTTGGAGACAAAAACCTTCTTTTTTCGATGCCCATCCCGCATACACTAAACGAAAAACAATGCTATTCTATTCTATTTCGCATTCACTAAACAAAAATAATTGGTAAGTGATTTTTAAACATGTGTTATTTGAATATCAGTATGTTGATTTTTCATTAAATGTGCTTAGATTATATTTTAAGGCATTATATTATATACGCTTACCGTCCGATGTAACACTCTGATTTTTACTACTTATCCCCGATATATCCCGATAACTAGGAACCGATATGAATTTTAGCCGTCTGATATATTTTCAATAACCGATATTTAAAATGTTGTTCACAGGTAGAAATAACAATTGAAATACATGAGGCCTCCATGGAAATTCAAAAGGAACGAATTTACATACTTTGTGTTTTGTAGTAACAAAACAGTACAAGTTTTGAAGTACAACGAGCATTGCTAAAAGATATAATTGTTGGAAGTTGAATAACTATATATCTTCTTGATTTATGGTGTGTTTGGGAGTTTACTAAGGGAAGGGAAGGAAAGGTAAATAACGGGAAGGGAAGGGAAGGGAAGGGAAGAGAATTGTAATATGTTGTTTGGGAGTTGAGTAAGGTGAATGAAGGTGAAAGAAAGTAAATATATGTAAATTTACATAAATGACTTTATACTAATAACACATCAGCCTTTTTATTTGTTTTGATAGGGGTAAGAATGTCATTACACCCCTTTACCCTCCTTTACCCTCCTCTACCGCCCAAATTGGGGGGAAAGAAAACCAAGCAACTTTACCCTCCTTTCCCCTTCCTTCCCCCTCTCTACCCTCCAAATCGGGGGGAAAGAAAACCAAGCAACTTTACCCTCCTTTCCCCTTCCTTCCCCCTCTCTACCCTCCTTAAAAAAACTCCCAAACAAGGTGAAAGCCTCATTTCTCTTCCCCTCCCCCTCTCTACCCTCCATCCAAACAGGGCATTAATGCCAATGGAGCTGCAACTGTGTTTATCTATTAAAGTTGGTTTGTTACTTATCACATTTGTTACTCAGTTCATGATTAATCTCAATTATTTGGAAGATGCTTTTGGAAACCTTTATACCTTTTCTTTTTTCCTATCTGCCAACTGCATGTGCAATTTATTTGTAGGTTATAGATTTCAGTTAAAAATATTAGATGCAAGTTATAATTTTGATCAAGTTCATTTGTTCTTTCTCATATTTTTGCTGGTTTATCAATTTTTGCTGGTGTCCTTTTCTTAATTAACAATATATTCCTATGGTGGTTATTTCATCTCATAATGAACCCTTAATTGCAGTTCTCAATGTTTTGATTCTATTGTAAACATGTAGACTCTGGTATAGCTATCAGTCCTGGTGATAGTATCAAACTGTAAAGATTACAGATTTAAGAGAGTGAGTAAGAAAGAAGAGAGTGTTGGATGTTGATGGTACATTCATATGTTTCATCCCCCCCCCCCCCCCCCCCAGTTTTCATCATCCTGATGTTAGTATTCTCATTTGCCTTATAGATGAACTGAATGCTGAGGCTGGTGAACGTAACTTGCATGAAGCTGAATCACACCCAATTAAATTATCCCGCTCTGGAGAACCTTTGCCAACATGCAACATAATTCCTAGCCACATTGATCGGAATACTCCTGTTTCAGAAGAGGAGATTGTTAGTCATAGCATGGAAAAATTTATACCAGAAGATAGTAAAGCAAGTGCAACAGCTTCTATGAAAAATCAAGCAACTAAAGGACTTCCTGATTCTAGAACCATTCAAGAAAGGGAAACCCCTACAAAAAGTGAAAGGTTGTCTCGTGTTGCTCCAGGCCTTGATGAGTTTAAAAGCAGAGCAATTGCTGCTAAAGAAAAGCCCTTGTCTAGCCAAACGGATACTGTCATTCATAGACTAGAGCCTGATGGGAAAGAATATAATTACGCATCTGCTAAAAGAGGTGCTAAGGTTCTAGATTCGAACAAGGAAGCTAAGGGTGCTTCTAACATCTTAGATAAAGATAAGGATAAGTATCTTCGAAATCCGTGCTCAGTAGAAGAGAAGTATGTTGTTATAGAACTTTCAGAAGAAACCTTAGTGGATACAATCGAGATTGGTAGCTTCGAACACTACTCTTCCAAACTCAAGGATTTTGAACTGTACAGCAGTATGGTTTATCCGACAGATAATTGGGTTAAACTTGGAAATTTCACAGCTCAAAATGTCAAGCATAAACAGAGGTTTGCTCTTTCAGAGCCTAAATGGGCAAGATATCTGAAGCTTAATACGCTGAGCCATTATGGTTCGGAGTTCTATTGTACATTGAGTGTGGTAGAAGTATATGGAGTGGATGCTGTTGAGAGGATGCTTGAGGATTTGATCTCAGTTGAGAGTAGACGGTCAGAAGCTGATGAGCAAAACAACGAGCGGATGTCACAGCAAGAACCTAATCATGGAGATGATCTGTATAAGGAGTTTTTAACTGAAATAAGTGATGAGTCTCCACATGAAAGCCCGAAGCTGAAAAAGGAGGCCCCAAAAAGCAGTGTGCCTGATCCTGTTCTGGAAACTAGACCGACACAGGTTGGAAGAATGCCTGGGGATACAGTTCTAAAAATTTTACTGCAGAAGGTGCAGTCCCTTGACATGAATTTCTCTGTTCTTGAGAGATACCTGGAGGAACTGAATAGTAGATATTCACACATCTTCAGAGATTTCGATGATGATATCTATAAAAAGGATATGCTCTTAGAAAAAATCAAGTTAGAAATAAAGGATCTTCAGAACAGAGAAAACATCTTTGTAAGTGGTATCTCATTCTGTTTCTTTTATGCTTGTTTGATCTTCGGTGTCTGGTTACCCTAAACATAAGCTTTATCTTACCCTGTCACTTTGTTGCTTCATTCAGGCTAAAGAAATTGGAGAATTGCACTCGTGGAAATCTCTGGTTTCCTCACAGTTGGAGCAATTAGCCAAGGAGAACACAGTGCTCAGGTTCCTCTTGTTACTTCTTTTCTTTCTTTTCCTGCTGGTGTAGTTAATTTCTTATGAATTGCATTCCTTTTACAAGATATATTTCAGAGTTCAATATTAAAGATTAACAGAATTCTAGACCTTGGATGAACATCCATACTTGATTTGCTTTGATAATGTCCTCTAATATATTAACTACCCATTATTCGGACTCTCATTAGTTCATTATTTTACAAATTATTGGTCATAATCAACTTGGTTCCTTCAAAAAAAATTCATGACTGCACAGTACCTCTACTTCATTCACTCCTTTGTTTTTTGCAGTGTACTTAGAACCCTTAAATAAATGTAGCTCCTTGATTCTTGTGAAATATATTATGACACTTTTTAAAGGGTAGCCCTGTGCATGAGGCTTCCACAATTGTGCCCCCCCCCCCCCCCCCCCGCCGCTTGCGAATAGGCTGTTTCCATAAGTTGAACTCATGATCTCCAGGTCACAAGGCAACAACCTTACCATTGCGCCAAGGCTCATTATTGCACTGTTGCTTACTTAAAAATCTAAGATTTCTCAAAAGTTTCACATGAAAATATTTTAACATCAAGGTTCCATGCATCTTCTGGGCTTGTGTATTCTAGTTAGGAATAGCATCAATTTTCCATAATAAAGTGCCCAACAGTGCTTTGTTGTTCCCATGCACAACAATATTTTGCCGAAAATAAGTTTTAGGGTTCCTATTGGAGTTATTAGATATATTTATTCATGATAACCTACACCTTTCTCTAGATGGAGTAGGATTTTATCTCGAATATCATTGATGGTATTGAGTGACAATTTATCATGCTGAAACCAAGATATTGTGTGTGGAGAAATAGAGATGAAGAACATTTAGTAGTACTAGATCTTAGGTGGACAACATAAAGAGAGTTACTTTTTTAATGCAAGGCTAAATTGCACTTAAATACCATAAAGTTTCCCACTTTTGGCACTTAAATACCCTGAGTTTTTTCTTTCTTTTTTTGCGTTTTAATATCATAAGTTTTTAAAAAGTGGCACGTTGACACATTTTGTTTGCACCACGTGAGAATATTTCAAAGAATATTTCTATCTTATAGGCACATGACAAATTTAAATCCTTTTTAAACCCATGATTGTTGTAGTTACATAGTCTACCTATCTCCATTCTATATGAAATTTGATCTTTCAAATTGTAACCAAATTCCCAAATTCTCTCCCCTTTCTCCTAATTTTTTTGATGGAAACCATGAAATCAAGCTCTAGAAAATGCTCCATTAATTGCTTCCAAATTGCCCAAATTCAAATTAAAAAATCAGGTCTGTAAGAGACGTTGCCTCAAATTTCTCCAATCCAAGTTAAAATATATTATAAATCTCCAATTTAGACTGCAAACCCCTTCTTCAATATCCCAATATGTGGCTGATGCTTGATCCTAGGGCACAATCCAAATTCATAAACTTAGGTAATGTAACTTTTAGGAGTAACGTAAAATGAAAGGATAGAGATTTTTTTAACTATTGGGTTTTCTTTTCATCTTGTAGGATCTATGGAAGCTCACACTAAACACTAAAGGGGGTGAATAGTGTTATTTAAAAAATTTGTAAAGTGAATTGTAAATTGCAAGAACAATAACAACAATCACAAAAATTTAACAATCACAAACAAGAGCTTTTATACTGGTTCCACCACCCTGGGTGTATATCCAGTCTCCAAGCAAATTCCGCTTGAGATTTTCACTATAATTTTAAAAACTATTACAAAATCAAACCAAACCTGACTAATTTGCAAGTCCCTGCAAATTGCAAACAATCTCTAAACCAAGAGATCTTCTCTCACACCCGAGAGAATTTTTCTTTGAAGGAAGAACACAAATTCCTGTAAGCTTTGAAGTGTTAGTGAAGTGCAGCAGCGGTTTAGGAACTTTTTCACTCTCTGAATAATGCCTAAACAATCTTTTAGAATGATGGAAACAAATGCACTTTCAGAACTTTTCTTTTCTCAACAATTAGAATGTAAATTTGAATCAAGAACACTTGAATTTGCACAAATTTTGAATCATATATATATATATATATATATATATATATATATATATATATATATATATA
>BQKN01062747.1:144140-169815 GCA_022839385.1 Asparagus kiusianus | reverse complement strand
ATATATATATATATATATATATATATATATATATATATATATATATAAATGTTGGTTGGCAAATTCTGAAGTTAAAACCTATTTATAGCCTCTGAAAAACTCAAATTTTAAACCTAATTAACATTTTAAAACGGCTATAAACGTTTACCAATTCAAATTTAGAACTGCTGAAAAAACTGTTTCAGTAGTCGACTACTAGTCCTAGTAGTCGACTATACTGAGTCAATTCAGACTCTGTGAAGTCAGAAAACTGCTTAGTAGTCGACTACTAAGGAGAGTAGTCGACTACACTATACATGTGTAGATTCTGGATATTCGACAAACTGGCTTAGTAGTCTACTACTAAGGAGACTAGTCGATTACACTGTATATAGTAGTTTCTGAATATTTGACAAACTGGCTTAGTAGTCTACTACTAAGGAGAGTAGTCTACTACTATAAGAGTATTGGTCGACTACTGATACATAAATATGAGATATATGATATGTTTTGAGACTCACTCTATATCTATAAACTCTAATGGTTAACTTAGGGGTTTCTATTGTTAACCACACACTAAGCATGTGTTAGTGTGTTCTAAATACTTTGTGCGTGTATGTGTTGTGAGTGATCAAGGCTTGTACAAAATTCTAAGTAAAGAAAATGTAAAATTACAAATTTACCATTAAGCACATCTTCTTTGCTTGTCTTGTTGCCTTGAACTTGAGTATCTCTTTGAATATTATTGTTGATTTTGCTCTAATACTGCAAAACATATGTTAGCACAAAATACACACAACATATAATATTTGTTACCATCAAAATAAACATATCTTGGGGTCAAGATATCCAACACATCTTTCCATCAAAGTAGCACTGTTGACCTAATTTTAATTGGAAAAAACTTATTAAGGTATTAAGTGTTGCAAAAATAACTCAGGGTATTTAAGTGCCAAAGGCAGAACATTTGTGGTATTTGAGTGCCATCTAGCCTTTTTGCAGTTCACAATTCCTGGTGCACTAAGGAGACATTTTCCTGACTGACAATAAATTATGTGCTCCGTTTGTTTAGTATATCAGAAAATAAGGGTAGTTATCCAAATGTCAATGTATTTGAAAAAGTTCACATTCTTAAAATTTTCTGCAATGAAAATGACTTCAGGCAAGCTAGAGCTGCTGCAGAGGTTTTGTTTTGAGAGGTACTTACGTTACATGGGTACTTTCAACATCACACTAAACCTCCAATAACTTTCAACGTCACACTAAACCTCCAAGAACTTTCAAAAATCACACTAAACTCCCAGTAACTTTCAAAATCAGACTAAACCCCCAATAACTATTTGGAATTGCAAAAAGAATCCCTAAATAAGTTTCTGTATTTTGCGGATAGGAAAAGCAACATAAATAGTCATTTTGAAGGATTTTGAAGAAAAAAAATTAGGCTTCAGGATCCTAACTTAGGCGGGAGCAAGAGAAAAGCGAACGACAAAAAACAAGAGATTTTTGTTTTTAGAATTGAAAATATAAAAAGGTCATAATGGGTTTTTAAAATAATTTAATGGGTATTTTGGTTGGTTTGTTGTGATTTTGAAAGTTATGGGCGTTTAGTGTGATTTTTGAAAGTTCTTGCGGGGTTTAGTGTGACTTTGAAAGTATTTAGGGGTTTATGAAAAATGCTAAAAGTTCATGGGAGTTTAGTGTAATTTACCCTTTTTAAAACTCTTTAGTCTTTAGGCTTTAGGAAATCCAATTCTGTTAAATATTTAGTGCACAGAACAGTCGTGCCTCTAAATTTTGTCGGTTTCAATGTGTAATTTAGAGAATTTCATCATAGGTTTCAAGTAACATTTTTTTAATTAACATTTAACAGCTTCAGAACTTAGAAGGGCGACATTGTTTTCAATGGCGGAGTTCCATCGGGAGTAACATGCAGAAGTATAACTTATGTTACTCCCAACTCTTTAGCTTTTTCATTACCAACTTAGTAGAGTGGATATAGTTATACTGGCAGCACAGACAGCTGACAAAAATAAAACCATAATATTTGCCATTTTTTGTGGTGTTAGTGGAAGGCCATGAATAAATGATATTTTTATCATATATGAGTCTCCTTCCTCAAGGTTGCAGAAAATAATTCTATAAGCTACTTGGTATGCAAAATTTGCAACTGTGAACTGCTTAATATGTAAAAAGCAGTTTTACTTGCATTGCAGCTATTCGTTAGTTACAAGTGCAACTTTTTGTCACTGCAGCTGTAAATGAGCTATTTTTGCAAGACAATTTGCGGTCAATTTAGTTGTAACCTTTTTGCAAAAAGTGGTACCATTTTAAACTGCCTTTGCAAAAGGGCTACATTATAATCAGAACAAAAGTACCGATTGCATCTGTTTTTCCCCCATTTTGTGCAAATTGTATCTGCAGTTTCAGTTACAATATTTCAAACCAAATCATCCAGATATCACATTTTGATTCACAGCATATAACTACTGCTCAAAAATCTGGCTTCAAATTATGCATCCTGAGTAAAAACCACGTGTAATTTGTTGTGCAAAATTTTGGCTGTGGTCCTTTACCGGTAGCAAAAAAATTATAATAAAAATAAGGAGGGAGAATTGATCGAACCAATTGAAGCATCATGGTCAAGTTGGCTTAATTGTTACAGCTCTATTCTTTTATGAATTGCACTCCTCTATTCTCTTATTAGACACTTCTAAAAATATAAGTGTCTAATAAAAGACTAGAGCTTGAACATCCAGCTAAATATATAAATATATATCTGAATTTTATTGAAATATACAACTAAAATCAGGACTTCTGCACTTCACATAAGAATTAAGCTGAAATTAGTAACTGTTGCATTCAGTATTTTGAAGAATTATTTCATTTTTATTGAACCGACAAGTTCCAGCAAACAAATGGAGTGAGTCAGTATTTACACTCAACAAATTATGCGAGGCGTTATCTGACATTGCGACTTAAGCTTGTTTGTCTTAAAGTCCCTCTAATCATTAGACCAAAACGCCGATAGTTGTGCTGAGGGTTGAGAAATATATGCTTATATTCTAACATGCCCCCCCGCAGGTTGAGCGCCCTTTTCATGGGCTTAAAATTTGGAGTCACAAAGCAGTGTCAATTTTTACAAAATCCGCTTTAAATTCGTGGCCGGTGGGTTTTGAAACTTGGTTGCTCTAATACCATCTTAAAGTCCCTGTAACCATCACACCAAAACTCCAAAATTGAGGTCAGGTTTGTGGAATATAATCTGACAATTTACTAACTTAAATATTAAGAAGCCATTTTCAACCCAGACAACTATCATTGATGAAAATCTAGTTAAATTTATAGCGCGTAATGTTATCTCAAAGTTGATGCTAATGTATTTTCTCCTGACATGCAGATCAGAGCTTGAAAGAGTTCGAGATTATCAGGTTGAAACAGAAAACAAGGGTCTCGTGGTGATATTTATGAGTTTTGTATTCGGATGTTTAGCAGCTGCTAAGTTGTTCATAGATATATGCTTGAGCATTTTTACACCACAAAGTTCTATAAAATTTTGTTGGACAAGCTCTGCCTGGTTTTTCCTGCTGCTGAGCAGTAGCATTATGGCCTTAATTCTTGTTGTATAATAGCTTTGATATATGAGTTTCTTGTACCAGCGGCATGACTTTACCTATGAGAAATATACAATTGAGTATTGAGTATCTAGGGCCTCGAGTAGCATATCGGTTCCTTAAGAAATACCAATTGTTTTCATAACTTTGCTCTGATTGAGACTTTGTCCTAGTTTAGAAGCCAATAATGTCGTGAATCAGTCTGCTGCTTTCGTTTCACAAAGACAAAAGGGTTGGTTTTTCAATATTATTTCATTTTTTAAACACGTGATGAAATTTTACATTTATAACTGTGTCATCTTGCTTGAAACCAAAAATCAAGGACGTATGGTGGATGCGGTTCGTAGATTGTTGAATTTAAGTTATGGCTATCATGTTGATCCGGTAGGCAAGGGTGGAGGCATTGCGATTGAAATGGAAATGGCTAGCTACGGATGAAGGAAGATTTTGCTTTGATGGGAGCTGGGCTCATAAAGGGGATGTAATAAAATTATTGAGAATTGTTGGCCTAGATAAATTGAAGGGTCGCCGGTGTACCAATAGGCGGACAAGATCAAAGTAGTGAGGATCAAAATGCTTCGAGGATCAGTGTATACCCACAGTTTCCCACTCCTTAATTAGTGGTCAAAGCAAGGCATATTTGAAACTGGCTAGGGGTCTCTGCCAAGGATATCCCCTCTTATCTCATATATTCATTTTATGTGCAGACACCTTAACAGATCTCTTGAAGGTGGAACCATCCCTAACGTTGTTATTTTTAGTGGGGGCGCCCCTAGTGTTTTGGTCAACATGAGGGTTATTTGTATCAAGTTGTTCGTCCATGTCTGAATCGCCACCTGTCCTGTAGTCATTGTTGTGACGACTAGATTCATCGATTTGAACTAACAAAGCTTGGATCCGTCAGTCATGCTCTTCCTTCATCCGTAGCATAGCTATTTTCATTTCGAACTTAAAGTTCTCCTTCTGCTTAGCCAAAACATCTTCAAGAATCTTGGTCATTTGTTCGGTGTTGATCATAAATGTCTCGCAGGATTGTCCTGGGCTAGATACTGTATTGTCAGAAGCGACTGCAGAGTTGGCATCTGATGCTTCATCGTCCAAGGATAATCCTCTATTCATCCTCTAATAGTCTCTACGTCTAGTAGTCTCTGCATGTAGCCGAGTTAGACGATGCAATATGAGGGGGTCTGAACTAGAAGGTCGAGTCGACTTTCCCTTATCAGCCATGTTAATCGTGACTGCGGATTGTTTAGGTCCGACAGCTTCTAGCTGGAGTCGAGACAATATTAGTTGGGCTATTCCCGAATTGACTCTTCTTCCTGAAAAAAAGTCGGGGCTAGAACAACTTGAAACAATCGGAGACTTTCTCTTATTGACCATGTTGATGGTAACTTCTGGGAGTTCGTCATCTCGAACGACCGATCTTCTTTTGTGAAAACGCCTTGATTTGGGCTTCGATGCTTCAGTATAGATCATTTCGAATACCGAGACCTTCTGTGGAGTGGTCTTGGGGCAACTACACGCTGATAATACTGCTCTGATAATTTTGGTACACGAACAATGATAGTCCGCTTCCAGGGTACTTCTCTTTCGAGATTTATTCGTACCCCTAGCTCGATAGTACAACTCATTGGCATGATCACTGGAGTAACCTATCGTGTGCTGGCACAACTTCCCAGGTATAACATTATCATCGTTAGACGAATACATTTTCTTCTGGGGATATAACGCTTTGTTAGTGTTTTTAAGAGTCACACGTTTAGAGCTACGCCTTTGTGAGCGCGGGACCTCAACGGGCTCTTGGACTTCAACTCGCAGTCCGATGCGGTCGGTTACTAGAATTTTCCCTTTATGAGAAGGCTTCAAATTGTTGCGAGGGTGTGTGCGAACCCCAGCTTGATGAGTTGCTTGGGATTCATTTACTGGGCCCAAACGTTCTTTGACCGGAACTCTGCCTTGATCCTCGTGCAAAGGACCTATGTGTTCCGCCATTGTCATTTTGAATTGAGGCGAGTCCGTGTTGACGTGGGACTTTACCGAAGATACGGGGTCAGTCGGAAAAGGAACGGAATTCACTGGAGTTAGAAAAATAGGCACGAGACACCTCCTAGCTCGGCTTAGGCGCGGGTCACCTTAGGGTGACTCGCACTTGGCCGGGTCACCTTGGGGTGACTCGCCAATGGCCGGGTCACCTCGGGGTGACCTGTTGCTATCCGGGTCACCTTGGTGTGACCCATGCTTCACGGTCTTTTTGGCTGTCGTTTCGGACTTTGGCCTCCAAGTTTGATACAGTCTTGATTGATTCTTGGCTATGTCCTTCTTATGCATCTTTGGTGCCTTTTGAGCAAGAATTCGCGCGTGCGCAGGCAGTGTGCGGTGTTTCTAGATGCGTTCCTTAAGAGTTGAATGTGTCCTTTTGACTTGGATCCATTCACTTGTTGATGATTTGGAGGAGGGGGCGTATGCTCGCTGCTGGAACACTTGGAGCCTTTTGAGTTTCAGATCTGCATCGTAGCAGATCCCGTCAAAAGTCTCTAAGGCCTCGGCGAATTGGCACGCAAGGCGTTGGCGTTACCTTTGGCGTGTCCTCTTTGATAGGATTATCGTGACTCCAACGACTATCTCCTTGATTGAGGAGTTAAGATCTGAAGCTTCAGTCGTATGGGTGTTGCAAGGTATGACCGTAGCGGTAACAGGGGCGTTGATCTTCTTGCTGTTGCAAGGTGTGGAGGATCTGGAGGAGGAGGACGACAGATACTCCTCGAACTTGGCCTGAACGAACTCATACTCGACCTCTACGTCAACCGAGATCCGGATCTGAGGTTGCGACACATCAGCCTTCGCAGAAAGGCTGTTGGCTCCCACTATGGTCGCCAGCATGTTTGGTTCAGAAATTGCTATTTTCATTGTCTTGAATCTATTATAACTTTAGTCATTACAATAAATTCAAATAAATAAAAGTTAATCTTTTTATAAGATCTTCTTATACAATAAAAATATAAAGATTACAATTCCTTCAAACAACACACAACAGCAGTTTATCTCCTGTTGCTTGCGTGTGATCTTTGCCTATGCTGGGGTTTATCCGTGAACCGCCTACGAATCAGATCCGGATGACAGAATTATTGATCAGAGCTCTTACTTCACGAAGGAAGAAATCGCTGAAGTATCTCATCTAAGCGAAATCAATACTCTTCTCAAGATTAAGACCAAGCCTAATCTCAATAAATGGGTGTACGGGGCTTCGGATCTCTCGAATTCTCCTTCTTTATGCCGAAGAACTCACCAAAATCTATTCCTCCTCTCTAAAATTCGTGGCTCTTGGCTCTGAAGTTTGGCAGCACCTCCTCATCTTGATAATAATTCGTCCCCCGTGAAAGACAGACTTAGGCTCATATTTATAGGGCTTCGGATGCAAGGTATTTTGATAATAATGAATGCTTTGACCATATCTTCAGTTGACAACGGCCTAACCACTCTTAGATATAATATCAAGTCAGTTGAGACATTGTGGAACGAACTAATCCCGAGAAATATCAACAAACTTGTTAAAAATGCGTTTCAGGCACTAACTGTGCGGGACAGACACTGGTGACCCACACGGGCACGAGTCACCTTCGGGTGACCCGCACTAGCACGGGTCACCTCTTGGTGACCCGCACTAGTGCGGGTCACCTCGGTGTGACCCGACTGTGTGTGGGTCACCTTGGGGTGATCTACCCATGTGAGTCTCTTTGAAGTGTTTCAGCATTTTCCGACTTTCCTGGACTTGTATTTTATGCCGTTTTGCGTGTTTTGTTGATTTGTACGCCTTGCTGATTTACTTTATACGCTCGTTAGCTTCCTTACAGCTTTGGATGATCCTCTTTGACTCGGATAATCCTCTTCGACTTGGATGATGACGTTCATCATCTTCTCTTCGTCTCGAGCTGTATTCGGACACCTATAGGCATTTTAAGATGCCTACATGTGCTTAAAGTAATATTTGGCCTACTCCGGTGCGAGGATCTCAAGGACAAACTGCTTCCAGGGACAGCAGTACAGTACTTTGGTGTGCACCAACCCAGTACTGTCAAGATCTCCTCGATCTATAAGACCTTTCAGTCAAGGCAAAAATCTCCTCAATCTTAGAACCTTTTTGTTCAAAACCTTTCGGTTTCAGGGAAAGTTCTTTCGAGCATAGTTTCTGCAGCAGCAACACAACAGCTCAATATATTTCGTGTGTATAAGAGCTCTCACGTTCGTGTCTCTAAGAGCTGCCCTAAGGGGTACTATTTATAGGCCTCTAAAGCCAGCTCAAGAGTCACCTCCAACTAATGTGACTGTTACAAATCATAGTGATAATTATTATTGTAACATCAATTGATTTAAATGTTGTTGTAACTGCTGCATGAAGTAATACCTGAAGGCGAGACAATTAATGGGCGCGTTACTTCGCAACGCGAGGGTCGCATCTCAGCAAATCAGACGAATATCGTCAATAGGACTAACCTCGTCTAACGGGCGAACGCCAATAGGACGAACCTTGTCGAACGGGCGAACCTCGTCGAACGGGCGAACCTCGTCGAACGAGCGCACCTCGTCGAACGGGCAAACATCAATAGAACAAATCTCATCGAACCAGCGAACCTCGTCAAACGGGCGAACCTCTTCGAACAGGTGAACCTCATCAACCAATTGATGAACCTCGTCAAACGAGCGAACCTCGTCAACTAATTGACGAACCTCGTCAAATAGAGGAGAGTTGTTTGATCTCGAGAATGCTAGGGTCACACCCCCGTGCGAATGCGTAGCTTGTCTGCATGCTACGAAGTAGCCTGCAAGGCAACCTTTGTGGCAGCTAATGTGACGCTACCTAGCCCCGATGCCTCCGTGCAAGTGTAAAGTATGCCTAACAAAACGCCACTTAGCGCCTCAGCCTGATTAGCCCCGATCCCTGGCCCATTGGCCCACGGCCCACAACCCACGGCCCACGGCCCATAACCCACTATAACTTATGATGGATTAATTAAAACAAAACACTTCTCAGCTTGCCATTGGCAAGTCTCGAACAGAGAACTTTTTGAAATACCAAAACTTTAACTTTCTAGTAGGCTACTAAGCATTTATGAAAAGTACTGGTTATATATATATATATATAGTTTGAAAACTCATTTTGGAAAGCGGTTTTGACCAAAAAATCCAACAAAATTATCCTATGCCTTTTCACTTGAAGCACATTAGAGCACCTCCACTGATGAACTATCATGGTCATTTTTGCTTCAATTTTTCTCGGGCTTTACTTTGGCTTTTCTTGAGCTTCATTAAGCTTCAATCAAGCTTGAGATATCTTCATTTATGATTTACTTTCTTCCTTTTTTCTGCAAATTTACTACTAGTTGTCATCATGATTTTAACACTAAGTGCCCCCTTCTTCCTTTTGCTTCCGCTCTAGGCTAATTTCAGAACTCCCCTAATTTCCCTTACAAAGAATTTTTGATCTCCATGAACTTCAATCCTTGGAACCTTATCTAGGTACTGTAGGGTCAAAAAATTAAAGTTTGATTGATTTTTTATTTTAAGAAATGAGTTCGATCACTTAGTATGAAACCTTTATAATCACTCGCTCCCGATTACAAAGGAAGAGAAAATCAATTTGACTTCTCTTTTGTTTAAAAATGGATTCTTAGTGGCGAAAGGATGCTTCTCTTGATGCTCAAGTCAACATTGCTTCCTGTTGACGATCAGATCAAGATCACAAAAGCTTCTGATGGTGGCTTAGATCATGAAGATGCACACACTGATCTCTCTTCACGTGATAGCTAAAGATCTTCCAAAAGTCCTTTCTTCATAGCTGCTTGCAGTTATTTATAGAGTTTCAGCACATAACCGACGTGCTAAAATTATGGGTAGAGGGTGTAACTGCCTCCTCTATTTCAGCCCACGTTGGTTAATAGGGCGTAATGCACTCCTAAAGTTTAACCCACGTGGCTGACTAGGTCTTCGGAACCATTACAGCTGGATCTCCCGTGGACGACGAACCTCGTTGCATGGAGAAGTTCATCTGATTGAATGAGCCTCGATATGCAGCAATGTTCATTTTCTAAAGCCAACTGTGTAGTATAGCGAACTCTATCTTTGCTGACGTCATCTGACGAGCTTCGTATTCACTAACAAACTTCATCTTCGACAGCTGAGTCCAACTGCATAGCCAGTCTTGTGAGTTTCCTTTTGACGGGTCTCATCTTCACTGAAGAGCTTGACGTCTGGTGATGAGCTCCAAACCTCGTATCCAACGACGAGCTTCAAACCTCATATCCAACGACGAGCTTTGAACCTCGTATCTGATATGACTCCTCTCTGGGTGATGAGTCTCCTCTTTAACTAAGACGAGGTTCATCCCTTTGACGACCTTCGTCATATCTTGAAGTTCGATATTTTTTAATGCCTACAAAACCCTCTTCAAAGTTTTCAGACTTAAATTAGGCTGTATGGAGTTTGAAACACTTTGAATCTTGCTAGAACGAATTTAGCCTCATTATTTGTAATTCAATGCTTCTGAAAGCTGCGCCACGAGGTTTGGCAATTGGCTGACCATCGTCTTTCCATGTGAACATTGTCAGAGCCACACCAATATGACATCTTTCAGCCTTGTCAGCAGTGATAGTTATGCACCTTTCCTAGGCCCGATAAATGGCTGCTAGCTGGTGCCTCGAGATCTCCTCCCTAGATCTCACCCGCAGATCTTGTTGAAAAGGGAATTCGTCCAACAATCTCAACCGAAGATCCTGACTCTTGATTCGATTTCTCTCGCCTCTATATATGTAGCGTCATCATACGAAGAGTCTTTTCTTCTTCTGATCGCTTGAGTTATCAAAACCCTTCATCTCCTAAATTCTGAACTTTTTTTCTTGGAGAACTTCTAATCCGAGACCAATGGCTCCTAAAACCGCTGCAAATAAAGGCAAGGGCAAGAAGGTGGCCGGTCCTTCAGTTGATCCTGCGGCTTCGTCCGCCTTCTTAGGTAAAAGGTCTGAACGCAAGATCTGCGCTTCAACGCAGATGAACCCCGTCTATTTTAGACTTGAGTTTCTTGAGGGAGATGAACAGTTTCTCTCTTTTTGAGACAAAATCCATCTGAAAGATGACATCTTTCGATTTGATGAAGTTTGTCTGCCCATTGAACTTCATATGTCCAACCGTGTTGGCTAATCTGATGAAGTTCATCCTTAATGTCTGTCAAATGATTTTTTACTTGACCAACAAACTTCATCTTCACTGATGACGTTCGTTAAATTGACAAACTTTGTCTTTACTGACGAGGTTTATCTAACATACAAAGTTAGTTCAACTAATAAGGCTCAAGGTTTGTTGTTAGACAAAGTTCGTCTATTAACGAAGTTCGAGGTTCGTTGTAGACGGTAAAAATTACCGCGGCAGACTAACGAACGAATTCGCCCACGAATCGGGACCACCCATTTGGGTGAAAGATGGATCGCAGCCACAAGAGGGGATCGCTGACGCACGAGCCCCACATTTGCCCTCACGTGCCAAGTCGTGGGGACTCACCAGTAGGGTGAATTCACCCTTATAAGCCGAATCTACCTGCGGGAGTCCGGATCCGCCTACGTGAGTCGAGGACCGGGTTCTCAGGGACAAGCCTCCCCTACTTCCCGCGATGTGAAGGGAGAGAGCATAATGCTCCAGGCTCGTCAGACGGCCACCCACAATTCAAGTGAACAGACAGGCGTCAGATCAACCTGCATGCTCATAAATGTGGTTCACCTCAACCATCAGAGTCAGGAGCTGGGGGGCTACCGGCATGCGGCAAGCTGTCCAAGCCAATTCAGGTGCGAGGCGTCCATTCTCCCGCCTCTATTCAGACATAGGGAGAGGGGAGAGGGCACAGCACCCCAGGACCGTCAGGTGGTCACTCGGCGGCTCACAGCGCAAGTGAGCGAACAGGCGCCAGAGCAGCCTGCGCCCTCATAAATGCAGCTCGAAGGACCAGAGCCGTCGACGCTCGATGAGTTGGCGAGATCTACTCAAGTACCTGGTAGCCGCCGTCACTGATACGAGGAGGGGCTTTCCCGCTCCTGCGCGACGTGATGTAGCGTGCGGCTCCTCGAATGACCGCTTGTAGTACAGAGGGGCAGCAGGACCTCCCTGAACAACGTATGATCACATCCCATAATTCAAGAAGCAGTCAAACTGTCTCTCTCCCATTTAAGAGCCTCTTTCAGCAACCTTTAAAGGGGTCGATCAAAGAGATATCAAGGGCAGTCACAAAGAGGTCAGAAGAACCTTGAGAGGAGGATCGACGATAAGCTCCTTGCATATCCTTGCACTGCAGCACCATCTCCTAGTTCCGAGCCCCGATCGCCGGTGAACTAGAAGATTCGAACCCCATCGATCCGAGCTTCTACTAAGAACTGAAGCTCTCCAGCAACCTCGATCAAACCGTCCAAGGGAAGCAGACTCGGCACGAGCACCGAGCGAAGCATCCTACAGCTACCAAAGTCCCCACACTAAACAAAGAGGACATTCCCTCTGCTTCTATTGTAATTCCGATTGATTAGTTTGTAATAAGCCATTCTTATAAATACAAACAAAATCTTCCTGTTTTCGGGAAAATCAGAAATTTACACCATACAGAAGATGGCGACCATAGTGGGAGAAGCTGTTTTCTCAAGCGAAATGGTGGTAGCTCAGTTCGACGAGGTTGCTGTTGGGACGACGGTGGAGTCCCTAGAGATCGAGTTCGACCAAGCCAAGTACGAAGAGTACTTGTCTTCTTCCTCTTCCGGTGGCGAAGCGTCCCGCAAGCGCCACAGAGTTGTGCGCAGGAACCAACCTCAGACAGTCAAAGCTCCCGCGCTCGAAGGCTCTACCCGAGTCTCGTCGGGGAAACCCGCCCTAAAGTCTCTCACGACCAGGCCACAGATCGAGAGCATGGGCCGAAAGCCTGCTAGATGGGTCGCCAAACGACCCTCAGTAATGCCCATCCCGGAAGAGGCACCAGTTCATTCCGACGTGGTTCATACTGCCACAGTCCCCACGGACGCTCTTCCCTCTAGAAGAGCTCGCCAGCGGCGAGGAGGCAACTCATCTGACGCAGGAAGGCCCTCCAAATCAGGAGCGCTGACGGATAAAGACCAGGCCACCCACTCAGGTAAACTTCGCTTCTCAGGTCACATCCCTGATGCGAATGAACCACCGTGAGCGCGTGAGTCTGCCCACGCAGGCGAATCCTCAAAAATGGGCGGATCTTACCCCGACCACCTGACGGATAGCTTCAGAGGCAAACCAATAGGCGATACCTCGCCTACTCGCCCGCGTGAGCGGATGGTTGAATCTCGCCCGCATGTTGGGGATCGCCCGAACGCGAGAGTTCGCCTATCAAGGCAAACTCACCCAACTCCTACCTCGAGGCGTTCCACCCAGTGTACGGTAGGGGGTGCATCCCAGACCCTATCGTACGATCACTCGAGTGACCCATCTGACCTTGGGGGTATTCGCCAGTCACCCACGGAAGAGCTTCGGGAGTACCTAACTCGCAACGCGCCATACATGAGGCAAATCCTCAGTGACATTGCGAGAGACTCATTCACACAGTACTCACCGACTGTCAATGTGTAGGAACGACGAAACCCTCGGTATTCGAGAGGCTCTCTCAATGACCTTCTCGACCAAGGCCCACCCGTCAGAGACACCGCCGCCAGAAAAGGCGCGCTCTCGACGACCTAGAGCTCCCTTCCGCCACAATCAATATGACAGATAGGGGTAAGACGATACTTTCCGATTCCCCAGACTCGGACTCCGTTCTGGGACCTAACCTCCGGTTTGCCCAATGCGGACAAGGCGGCATATACCAACGTACCCGTAGTCGTAAGGGGGTAAGCATCGGGTTTGATTACTCCGCCCTGGCACCCCCTTCCTACGGTGAGGACGAAGTCCATTCGGCGGCAGCCACGTCCCAAACCTCGCATTCGAGCCAAGACGCACCAGCGAGGGTACACATGACTAAACTCGCCCACGAGCAGACGGTGGCTCAAAAGCTGGAGGAACAGCAAGCGACCATTGACTCTCTAAGAGAGATAATGGAGAAACTTCTGAACAAGAAGAAGAAGAAGAAAAGAACCCAATGCCCCTTACCCTGACGAACTAGGGATAAGGAGTGGGTACCTCCCCGCCGTCCGGCGACGGAAACGGAAGACAACAGTAATCAGCAATCTGATTACTCTTCCAAGACTTCGCTAGGGACGTCACATACCGGGGATAGCGTCTGTGACAAGAGGTTCGACGAGTTCCAAGACCAGCTCAACGCGCTGAAGCTTCAGCAAAACATGAACAAACTGGGGGTGGTCCGTCCCTACCCTATCGAATGGGATACGGTCCCATACCCGACGAAGTTCAAGCCGATCAGCTTGGTGCAATTTGACGTCAAGGGCTCGCCCTCGCAACACAACTACTACTTCATGGCGCAGACTGGGTTCCTTACGGGGAATGATGCCATTCTCACGCGACTATTCATAGGCACCCTCAAGGGGGTGGCCTTTGAATGGTTCCGTAAGCTGGAACCCGGCTCTATCAAGTCGTGGGCCGACGTCGAAAGGCTCTTTTTGGCCCGCTTCTTTGATGACGACACGGAAGTATCAATGGTCACTCTCCTCGCTGAAAAGCAACGGAAGTCGGAGTCGGTCAACGACTTCGTGAAAAGATTTCGGAACCGATCAGTCCACTGTCGGGACCAAGTTTCCGAGTCAACACTGATCGAGATGTGCCGCAACAACCTGTTGATCCATATTTTGTCCAAAATAGGCGTGGTAGAGACTCGGACGTGGAAAGAGCTTGTACGTCAGGGCGAACAGGTGGAAAACATGATCAAGAGGCTAGAGGCCGAAGAACCACAGCCCAAGAAGGGAGCCGTGGAGCCGGCCGTGCCGAAGAAACCCCCTCGAACGAGAGGAAAAGAGATCATGGTAGTCGATTCCGCCCCGACGCCAAAGGCTGCTCCAAGGCTAAAGCCCAGGCAATTCGAGCAACGCCCCCCACGGCAATACGACTTCAAAGAAGATCAGGTGGTGGCGACATTCGACACGCTACTCAAGAGCGGTAGGATCAAATTGCCAGAAGCCGTAAAGCCTGAGGAGGCGGACAAAACTGGTGACCCAAGTTACTGTTCCTATCACAGATTTCTTGGTCACTACACAACCAAGTGCTACGTCCTCAAAGACAAGCTTCAGGCCCTCTACGACGCGGGGGTCTTGAAGAAGGAGAAGGTCCAAAAGCAGGTGACTACGAACATGATCACTTTGAGCTTTGGGACAGATCTTCCGGAGGTTCAAGCTCCGGCAGGGGTAGTTCCTATCCCCAAGGCGATCTTGAAGATCACCAACGACGATCCTCATAACCAGCGGGGGAAGGGTTTGGTCGCACAGACTCTGCCATCGGGGAAGGTGATGTGGGTCCATCCAGACCTCCTCAACGATGAACAGTGGACTACAAGACCTTCGAAGGAGGCCAAGCGAAAACATTACAATGTCGTCTCTGCCATCCCGGATAGAGATAACGCAGCGATAACCACCCTGACCGATTCCGAGGAAGACGCCAACGTCTTCGCCACGAGAGCGGGGAAGGAATTCGCAAAGGAATATCCAACGAGAGCGGAAGACCCGGCAGGACCTCCCGCGAGGCCAGCCGCGAAGACCCCTCCCAATCCGGACGGACCAAGCTCAAGCCGCCAACCTTTCCGGTTCAACGTGCTCGCGCAGCTGAAAAGCATCCCTGCGCGAATTACCATGTACGACCTCCTCCGGTTATCCAGGTCTACCCGGGAGGCCTTGTAAGAGGCGTTAGCCGACTCAGAGGCGTTCTCCACCCATTTCTCGAAAGAGACAGAGTCAGAACAAGAATGTGCGACTTGTTGCCAAGTCTCCGAGAGACGGGTCCCGTGCTTCACTTTCACTCCTGAAGACATGCTCACCAAGAGCACATCTCACGATCGGCCGCTGTACTTCACAGGATACGTCGGTTCGTCGAAGGTGGATCGGATTTAGGTCGACCCGGGTTCTGCGCTGAACATCGTGCCCCTAAAGTTGATTAAACACTTGGGGATACCACCAAAACGTCTGTCCTCGACCACCAAAACCATTTTTGGCTTTAACGCCACGGGGACACGGCCACTGGGCAAAATCCGCCTGAAATGCTGAATAGACGACATGAAGACGGAAGTGACCTGCTACGTCATCGATGCCGAGCCTTCCTACAATGTACTTTTAGGATGCCCGTGGATCCATGGCAACCGAATAGTCCCATCCACCCTTCACCAATGCCTGAAATATGTGGACGACTACGAGCAAGTGAAAACAGTGGTGGCAGACAAACAACCCTTCAAAGGCGTCGAAAACTACTTCACGGATTCTCTGTTGTATCAGGACCCCGTCGAGCCACCGGTTGAAGAACCGGAGAGCGGCAACGAGGCAGATAGCGAACCTGAGTATAACGATAAGTTAATTCTAAACGACTTTGAGTTAATTATAATCGGTTATGAGAGTCATCATGTAACCAACACTATTCAGGCGGAGAAGATTGTCATGAATGAAAAGTCCAACTTTGCTTATGTGTCGTCTTGTTCTACGTCTGAGGATGATGAACCCAACGACCTATGGGCAAAACTCTGCGGCGATCCCTCCCTGCACCTGCCAGTATGCTCGTCATACGTTGCGAGAACACGGCCGATTGAATCGTCACGAGCTGTACTTGTTGTGTCGGCCCGAAGTAATTAGCAAAAAGATATTATTTTTGGCCGAATCGATCATCCCCTACGCACCCTATGGGATGAATCTGAAGACGAGGACCCCACGCCTCAATTTTTGCAGTACAGCCAAGTCGCCAGGTGCATGATGAGTGACATGGGATATGACCTCACTCGCCTAGAGGGTCTAAATGACGGCCGAGGGCGCAAAACGGTCATCCGACCTGCCCGCGTACCCAGGGGTAGGCCCTCGAATTACTTCAACAAGACTCGGAGGGGCTTAGGCTACTCCTCTTCCTCATCAGACCTGTGCTGTTATGTCAACGAGGATTCCGACTACGCCTATTCAGGAGAATGGTCGTCGGCAACCTTGGCATGGGACTCGGATGTCAGCGTGAGAGATCTGTTTGATAACCTCACAGTCAACATGGCTACAATGGATCCCGCCGAAACGGCGGAGGATGGAGAGCTTCCGCTTTACGACGAAACATGGGATCGCCATGTTAACGCCCAGTGGAGTAGTCGCTTCGAGCAACGAGAACCACCCACCGAAGACGAAATCCTCCAGGTGAACATGGGCACGGACGTGAATCCCAAGCCCATATTCATCAGCGGCAGTCTGCCTCCTTAAGAAAAAGAAGACCTCATCGCCCTCATACGGGAATACATTGACGTCTTCGCATGGAATTATGAGGACATGCTTGGCTTGGATCCGCGGGTCGCTACGCATCGCCTCAACATCAGCTCAGATGCCAAGCCGATCAAGCAACAGCAGAGGCGTTTTCGCCCTCAAATCATGGAAGCGATCGAGGCCGAAGTAAAGAAACTCATCGAATCCGGTTTCATCAGGGAGGAACAGCACCCCGACTGGGTGGCCAATATCATTCCGGTCCTAAAGAAAAACGGTAAGATCCGTATCTGCATCGACTTCAGAGATCTCAATGCCGCATGCCCTAAAGACGAATTTCCTTTGCCCATCACGAACGTCATCAACGACAACACGTGCGGATTTGAAAGGATGTCCTTCATGGATGGTTTCTCCAGGTACAATCAGATCAAGATGCACCCCGAAGAAGAGAAGCACACTTTGTTCCGCACTCCTATGGGGGTATACTACTACACAGTCATGCCCTTCGGACTCAAGAATGCCGGCGCAACCTATCAGTGCGCCATGAGCATGATCTTTCGAGAACACCTGCGGAAAACGGTAGAGTGCTACGTAGACGACCTGGTCGTGAAGAGTCGCCACAAAGGCGACCACCTCCAAGACTTGAGGACGATGTTCGAACTCATGAGGACTCACCAGCTCAAGATGAATCCTACGAAATCATTCCTGGGAATGGCTAGTAGTAAGTTCCTAGGTTTCGTCGTCACAACGAAGGGGATCCAAATTGACCCCGACAAGGTGCGAGCCATTCAAGAGCTTCGACCACCCCGGAATCTTAAAGAATTAAGAGGTCTCCAGGGACGATTGGCCTATATCCGAAGATTCATCTCAAATCTTTCAGGCAAATGTCAGCCGTTCTCCAAACTTATGAAGAAAGGCACTTCCTTCGTATGGGATGAGCCTTGCCAAAAGGCCTTTGAGGACATCAAGGCTTACCTTTCGAACCCGCCCGTCCTCGCTGCACCAATCTCAGGGAGACCATTTCTCATCTATATACGGGCCATGGAACATTCTCTAGGTGCTCTCTTGGCACAAAATGATGACGCGAGCCACGAGGAAGGTATTTACTACCTAAGTAGGACCCTGCAAGGCGCCGAACAACGGTACCCGATGGTCGAAAAAGAATGTTTGGCCTTGGTGTTCGCCATCCAAAAGATGTGACACTATCTGGTCGGCCAGACGATCCATGTCATCTCCCGAATGAACCCCATCCGGGTCTTCATGACACAACCTGCAGCGTTAAACTGGCGCCTGGCTAGGTGGGCTCTTCTACTCTCTCGGTATGACATCCACTTCATGCCACAAAAATCCGTCAAGGGACAGGCTATCTGCGACCTCATGGCTAGTCACCCACTGGGGGCGAAGACCGACTTGTTTGAAGATTTTCCAGACGAACCGCCCGAAGCCAACGTAACTTCGTTACCGGAGGTATGGCAGATGTTCTTCGACGGCGCGTCTCGCGCAGCCGTGGATGGCTCTATTGTTGCAGGGGTAGGAGTAGTCCTCACTTCTCCACATAACCACGTGCTGCCCCGAGCCTTCTCTTTGACAGAGCCATGCACCAACAATGTGGCCGAATACAACGCATTACTCATCGGGCTCGAGTTAGCAAAAGAGTTAGGGATAAAGCATCTCGAGGCTTACGGCGATTCCTAACTTATCGTCAAGCAGATGACCGGCGAATACGAAGTTAGGAACGACGACCTGATCCCACTCCACAAAGCGGCTATCCAGCTAGTGGAGTCATTCGAGAGTTTCCGCGTTGAGCACGTGCTACGTTCTAAGAACACACATGCGGATGCCCTCGCCTCTTTGGTGGCCAACCTGGCTCAGCCGCTAGGGACAGCCTAATGGGTCACAGTGGCGGGCAGAAGGCTCTTTCGACTGAAAGACGCCCCAGAAGCGAACGCCACCCATCAGGTCCTGGATCAGCCCAATCTTGAGGATTGGCGCCTTCCGATCATCGATTACGTCCTATACGGCGTGTTGCCCGAAGATGCAAGGGAACGGGAGTCTGTCCGGAGACGTGCTACGAGATTCTACTATGATTCGACCACCAAGACATTGTATCGAAAGTCATACGACGACTTGTTGCTTCGATGCCTTTCAAAGACAGAAGCACAAGAAGCTCTGCATGAGGCCCATGACGGCGTTTGCGGAGCCCACCAGCCTGGACCTAAACTTTGGGATCGCCTGCGAAGGATAGGCTACTTCTGGCCTGGGATGGTTCACGACGCAGTCGTCTACGCGAAGCACTGCCATGAGTGCCAGATCCATGCCAACTACATGCATCAGCCGCCCGAAGACCTACACCCGACAAAGGCTTCGTGGCCTTTCGAGGCATGGGGGATGGACATAGTCGGACCAATATCCCCACCTTCGGCGAGAGGTCATCGCTTCATTCTCACGATCACTGACTACTTCTCTAAGTGGGCCAAAGCCATCCCCTTGAGAGAAGTCAAGACTAACGACGTGATTAAGTTCATCAAACACCATGTCATCTACCGATACGGCATACCCCGACGTATCATTCATGATAATGGTACGCAATTTGTTAGCCATGCATTCACCAGGTTCTACGACAAGTTCCGAATACAGAACCTCTCCTCCACGGCCTATAACCCATCGGCGAATGGCTTGGTCGAGGCCTTCAACAAAACAATCATCAAGATCTTGACCAAGTTAACCTCCACCAGCAAACGCGATTAGAACAAAAAACTTAGCGAAAGCTTGTGGGCATATCGCACCACGGTTCGCACACCAACTGGCCACACGCCCTACTCATTGGTATACGGCTGTGAAGCCGTGTTGCCATTGAAAATTCAAATTTTGTCCCTCCGCATCGCCTTAGCAACAGGGATGACGGTGGAAGAAAATCACCAACAACGACTCGCCGAGCTCGAAGCGCTGGACGACAAACGATTAGAAGCTCAACAGCACATTGAGTTCTATCAAGCCCGGATGGCTAAGGCTTTCGACAAGAAAGTCAGACACAGAGTCTTCAAGGAAGGGGAACTGGTACTAGCCGTTCGCCGACCGATGATTCTCACCTCCAAGAAGAAGGGCAAATTTTAGCCCAAATGGGAAGGACCGTTCGTAATAGAGACAGTCTACTCGAACGGCGCCTATCGCCTCGTCAAGCCTAATGGCGATAAGATCATGATGCCCATCAACGGCAAATATCTGAAGAAGTACTACCCTTAGTTCTTCTTCACCAACTCCCACGAGTGCATGAGTTTAAACTGGCCCTCACATCCTCCAACTGGTATAAGAGGTTAAACTATTCCCTACACTTCCATATCTTGGGCCAGACTCCCAGTACCGGCGGATCGCTCGAATCAGGCAAGCCTAACGGTTTAGGTGATCTCCATATCTTGGGCCAGACTCCCAGTACAAGCGAAACGCTCAAAACAGGCGAGATTAGCATCTCAGATGAGCTGCGCCGAATGCCCACTTGGTCAAACCTTCGGATAGTTAGGACCAGAGCCATAACCCCCCGATCCTCTTCAACATGATGGCGGGACCCCCACTGTCACTTTCGACAGAATCAACTCACCAATCCTCTTCTGAAGAATGGTAAGTCCTCATAGTCGCTCCGATCGCGACAAAACTCCATCAGGTTAATGATTACCTCTGATGACTGGCGCCGCTATTTCTACGAATGGCACAGCCTAAGTAATAACCTACCATGCGACGTGTTATTACTTCGGTCAATAGTCACACTCCCACGTCCCTGAACTATTTGGCCTATTCTAGATATCCTAACATCCCCTTAGGATAACTGATGGGTAGAAGCCTACCACGCGATGGCTCCTACAACGATCGATCGTCATATTCCTACATCCATGAACGATTCGATTGTCACCTGTGTTGTCACCCTCATGGACGATGATAGTTATCAGGGGAGGCTCGACAGACGTCACGCCCGACAGTTCCTCTGAACGATAACCCACTGAGTGGCAAGTCAAAGACTGGGGATATCGGTTGATCGCACGCACGAGCAACTGTACCTGATCTAGGGCTAAGTGTCACCCTCTTGGTCCTACCGGAGCTGCAACGCGAAGGTCGGGGTTGACCCGACCCCACATCGCAGACAGCCAACAGCCTAGAAAAGGCCTAATGGCCAAGTCCAAGGCAGATTCGCCAAAGAAGGCGTGAGCAGCCCAGCTCAAAGCCCAAATAACACAGGCGAATTTAACCTAAAGGCAAAACAAGCCAAATACACACCAGAAAATTAAAAAAAATGAAGGAAGAAGAAACTGTGCAGGCGAAGCAGAAGAGTAACCAAAACCAAAGGCCATTACGGGCCAAGATTTACATGCATAAGTTTTTTCTTTAGTTATGATGCGCACAGCATCAACTAAGTTACAAACAAGACAAAAAAGAAAAGGAGAAAAAGCAGAAATGGGCGCTACAGGAACTTCAACAGGCTGAAGGTAGCAATCTTGGCTTTGACCGCCGAAAGGTCCGCCGCACGTTGGGCCTTCGCCGCCTCCTCCTGCTTCTGCCGCATCTTGGCAAGGGCGGCTTCGCCTTCCTCTTCCTCCTGGCGGAGGAGCTGAAGCGATCGGTCCGCCTCCCTAGCGGCGCAGCAGATCCGCCTGTTTTCCAGCTCAAGCTCCTGCAGCCGCGCCTCGCCGCGAGAGGACCCTGCGTCTTCGAAGAAGGTGGCGTCTGTGTAGGCGTCCATCTTGGCCAACACCGCCTGGTGCTGCTTGCGCAGACGCTTAAGCTCGGCCTCCTTCGCCTGAATCCGCTTCGCCCGCTCCTCACGCTCGAGCAGGAGGCGCAGCGAGAGAGGCGGTGGCACGTCAGAAGGATCGTCATGTACCAACTCCTCGAGACAGTACATCCACCCCTCCACACGACCAAGTTCCTACTCACACCGCCGTGCGAGCGAGGTACCGTTCGCGTGGCGGACCGCCCTTAAACCCGCCTCCACGAGAGGAAGCGCATCATAGTACCTCTCGGCACCCTCGCCGACGGAGATGGCGATTCCTTGCACCAAACCCTCTAACCTCTAGAGGGCCTCGAACGCGGGGTGAGACGCGGGGTCTGGGGCAAAGGACCCTGGACCGAACTCACGGGGGAAGCGGGCGGAGCACCGTCGTTGATGACGGTGGAAGAGGAGCCGACGCCCTCGGAAGAGCTATGATCAGGTGCGGAGGCCATGGAGGGTTTATGTGGTGATTTTCGCTCGAAAATATTTCGAAGACGTGAAGACCTTGTTGAAAGGACGGCAAGTACAGGATATATATTCGAAAACCCGACAGCTAAGATCCGTCGTCCCAAGCGATCAAACGACACAGGTGTCCTGCGACGCCTCGAGCTCCACGCTAATGAAGGACATTCCTCTCGGGACCCCAAACGGACCGATCGGATTAAGCCCAAGAGGCGAGGCGTCCCGTCGCTTCACCATCAATGAGCATTAAAAGGATACCTTAGCTGGCAAGCATTAGGGCCCATAAGCAGACGCGTGGCACGAATTTCGCCCGCATTCCAGATCTTCGACTGAGGGACGGATCCGCCGTCGCTTGAGTTTAATTGCAATACGAACTCGCCATCGGTCGAGTTCAACTGTCAAGACAAATTCCCTTCTCACAAATTTCGCTTGCTGCTTAAAATCGCCAGTGGCCAGCTTTGATTTCCAACACGAACTCGCCTCCTCATGAGTCTCGCTAGCAACCTAAAATCGCCAGTGGCCAGCTCTGGTTCCTAACGCGAGATCGACATCGCACGAGTTTCGCTTGTAGTTGGAATTCGCCAGCAGTCGAATTCAACCTTCCAGCAAACTCGCCGCAAGTGAGTCCCACTTACAGCAGGAACTCGCCAGCATTCTGGAGGGAAACTTACGGCATGATCATTCGAGTCTTAGCCCGCAGCATGAGCTTACCTACACTCGAGTGGGACCGAAAGAGCTCGCCGGCGGTTTAGTATGGCTTTCCACGCAGACTCGCCGTCACCCGAGCCTCCCTGCAGCATGAACCTTCCTGTACTCGGGTTGAACCTTCGAAACAAGCTCGTCACCGCCCAAGGGGTGCCACCTGAAATCGCTGTTGGCCATACCAGAGAAGCATTGAATGGTGACATTCTAAAAGGAAGTGTGACAAGAAAACACGAACTTCATCAGATGCTTCTAGACAGTACATTTGAACAAGGTTATGATTCTACAACCAAGAAAGTCATAATATTACGTTCAAGAAGCAAAACATACACCCAGTTTTTTTAAGACAATACATTTGAACAAAGTTATGACTTCGTAAACAAACAAGTCATGTCATGGTTCCAAAAGCAAAACAATAGGCAAAATGTCTTAACACAAGCACAGGTCTGAGATCTCAGTCGAACAAATTAAAAGAAGAGAGCTCTTCTTTGACCATTGCCACCCTTCTCGCGTGGTCCTCCCGAGCTTTGTCTTCAGCCGCCTTCCGAATCCGGTCCTCAGAGCTCGACCTAGCGGCGGCATCTTCCTGACGCAAGGCTTGGAGACTTCGAGTTTCCGCCTCAGCGATCTTACTAACCTTTATGACGTCGGATTGGAGCCCCTTCAAATTCGCCTCCGCCTGTCCCAATTCAGCTCTCAGGCGAGATATAGTGTGATTGAGGTCGATAATTTGCTCCTCTAACATGTGTTGTTGACTCACCCAGAAGTCGACAACGGACTCCAAGTCCGCTATTTCCTTGGAACGGACCTCCTGTTCCCAGGCCTCCTGGCGCCTGACACGAACCAGGCAAGATTCCACGTCAACCTCCGGACGCTCCCGTAACAGGATCTCTAGGTTCCCCAAGCGAGACTCCAGGAAGAGGAGCTTCTGCATGCAGCGCGTAGCAATCGAGTTCTCGCCCAACCGCCTGAGATCAACCATACGATCCAAGAAAGACTGTTTGAAGTGGTTGTAGCTTCCCATACCAAGGCTGACGAGGGAGATCACCTACTTCACGGCGTTCTCAAACTCTTCAAGGCGAGCCTGCAGAGATAAGGAATCGGGGGAAGCAGGCTCTTGACCCGGGGTGAGCACCGCAATAGGTGGAACCTCGAGGCAGGGTTCAGTTCCCGGCTGGGGAACGGAGCCTGAGGCAGGAGAAGCCGCGGGGCTCTCGGATTCATCGTCAGAAATCAAGATGGGCTCAGCCTCGTGTTTTTTGTAAGGCGGCGCATCTTCACGGGCTGTGAAACGC
Source organism: Asparagus kiusianus (assembly GCA_022839385.1). Lineage (NCBI taxonomy): Eukaryota > Viridiplantae > Streptophyta > Magnoliopsida > Asparagales > Asparagaceae > Asparagus > Asparagus kiusianus. The sequence continues at coordinate 145,643 of BQKN01062747.1, read as the reverse complement.
AATAATGACACAAAAAGGGGTCAGACGAGAAACACCTACCCATACCTGAATAGGGGTTAAAGTAAAAACATACCTTCAGCGGTAGCGGCTTCGGCAGCACCTGAAGAAGACGCCTCCTTTCTCTTCTTTGAAGTGACCCTCTTCACCTCCGGTGCCATCTGGAGGACACAAGAGAAATTTGGATTTCCTCTGAAGAAGATGACAAGGAAACTGTGGTCTTTCTCGACAAAGAGGAAGGGTACTAAATACCCTGACCCTAGACAGTTATCCGCGGCCCGATTAGACCCTTCCGGCCCAAACAGTTGAGGGGAAGGTCGAATGATCCAGATCCCATATGAACGGCCAAGATTCGACAGTCCCTGGGCACGATCCCCAACCAACGGCTTGAATCAGGTGTGGAGGACGAAGAGACCCATCGCACCGCGTTTAATGCGAAGTGACGTGCCCACGTCTCCGTAACCGATGTGCACGTGGGTTAACGCACGACCCGCTAAAAGCGGAGCTCGCCCGCAGCCAAAGTCGTTATTAGTATAACCCCGCGGATTCGCCCTCTGGTAAAATCCGCCTGTAAGCGAGACGAGCTTGTAACTGAATCCGCCGATAAGAGTTTCTTGCGGCCAAACGCCAACTAGCGCATGTTAAAATATATATATAGAGTACGCGCACAAGTAATAATCGCCAGAAACAAAAGGATAATTTCATTCATAATAAGGAAATCCTATTACAACGGGGAATCAAAGCAAACTACAGAGCTCTCAATCGCCGTTCCGCCTCACGAATCTCCCCGGCATAGCGAAGCTCGAATTTCCTCAGGATCTCTCGACGAAGATCTTCCTCGGTGCGTGATACCAAGTCCTGGACGGTATCCTTGACCTCCTTGAGGGCTCGATCCTTCTCCTCGACGGTATTAGCGACCAACTGCCGACGAGACTCAATATCCTCCAACTCCTTTGCCACTTGCTCACGAGCCTTCTCTTGAATGGCCAAGGAAGCCTGCGCATTGGCTATAACTTGCTTTAGCCTCTCTATCTCGGAGGATAGGCGAGAGAGGCGGATATGTGTCGTCTGTTGCTCATGGGCCACTCGTACGTCCTCGGCCTTGGCTTGCTCTAACTCCGCTGACAACCTCGTCTCCAGTGTCATGGTCTCGTGCAGACAGCGATCGCGTTCTTCTACTGCTGCTCGAGCTTCGCTGGAGGCAAGATCAACCATCGTGGAACTCTTCGCACGAAGGGTGAGCAACTGCTAAACAGCCTCCTCTACCTCTTTTAGACGCTGAAAGTACGGCTTCGCCGCGGTGGCGCCAAGTCTCTTGATTAAGAAGAACACATCATGTTCGAGGTCCTCCTTGAACTCCTCGAAAGGATAGCTCTCCTCTAAGGCCAGCTTGACGCAGTTAGCCAGAGTATCTTGGAAGTTCATCAGGGCTCGTGCTGCCTTCCTTTTCCACAAGTGTTCTGTAGGCGTCAAAAAATGCTCAAAGATATCCAAATACCACTCAAA
>BQKN01062747.1:116523-144130 GCA_022839385.1 Asparagus kiusianus | reverse complement strand
GGAAGGATCCCAAAACAACCTTCACGATTCAATCAGAATCTGTGAATTGGTGGTCCACGGGCTAACGCGCCCCCGGCACAGGCAAAGATCCCACGCAAGCAGCGATCCAAACAACGATCCTGCGTTTGTTTCTAAAAAGTTGTAATCTTTATTTTCGTTGTGTAAAAGGAGTCTTATAAAAAGGCTACCTCTTTTGAATTTGTTGTAATCGACCGAAGATATAATGAATTCCACAGCGAAACCAACTTTTGACGAAAACATGTTCCAAGGGAGAGAGAGCAGCCTCCTCTGTCGAGGATGAGGTTACGATTGAAGTACTGGTAGTCATGACCGTAGAAGCAGTGATTGGCGCCGCCAAAGCCGGTATGACCGCCGACACCATCAGGGTAGTAGCTGTGGTATCGCTAGTCACCATAGACAAGGAAGTAGCCACCAGCCCAGTGGGGGTCCCCCTTTGAGCTAGAGACTCCCGCGCCGAGAGTTCATCCCCGACCGGTGCTCCCTCGAGAGTAGAGGTTCCCCCTTGTTGGCCTGCATGAGCCGACACTTCCTCCTCGCTCGATAGCGCCTCGTGGATTGAGGCGTCATCATCCGTCCCTGATTCGCTTGAATGACCCGCCCAAGAGGGGGGATCTTCCTTGCTAGCAACCGCTTGGGGGGGGCCGGCTACAAGTGTAAGGGGAACATTAACAAAAGCCCTAGCACGGAAAGATCAACAACGATAGAACCTACGCTTACCTGAACCCCCGAGTTCAACTTTATCTCCACTCCCCTCCTCTTCGTCAGAAGGAATGGAGATCACCCTCTCGACTGCATCTGCACAGATTCAATAAAAACAGTCAGAGGGTGTGGACCTGACTTCGTACACTAGGATACCACACTAAAAGGTTACCTCCTGGTGCCGACGTAGGAGTTGTCGAAGCCCCCGCCGATGGCCTCACATTAGGTTGCGGAAGAGCGTCCTTCGGGGCCATCGGAACCGCCTCCGACACGATAGGGGGAGTAATCTCGATCGTCCCCTCACTACGGGCCTTCTTGGCCGCTTCTACTCCGGAGCCTTCGGCCACCGCTTCCCGCTGCCGTTTAGAGAGCAGCGAACTGCTCGGAGATAAGAGGGGCATCCCCATCCGCCCAACAATCGTGCTCCGGGTTTGCTCCAGATGCTTACTCGCCCGGGTTAGCTCGACAGGCTCCCTCCGTTCACTAGGGGGATCCAACGGAAGACTAGGAGAAGGAGCTCGCGTCTCGGGCACCTCGGATTCATCCACACCCACGTCGAAGCCCTCGGTGTCCTCGATGGGATCCTCAGAGAACCACTCCTTAGCAGTTTGATGGCCCCTCCACCTCGAAGAGCGGGTAGCTCCTCTTGGACGACGCACGTAGAACCCGTTCGTAGGACGTGATACCCCGGCCGGATGTTCACCAACCAGCGAAAAGCACCGCAGGAGAGAACTGTGTGATGGTCCACCGTCGGCACATCCTTGAGAGATTCCCCATATCCTCCCCCACTAAAGTAAGGGAAGAAACGGTGAAAGTTATAATGCCCGAAATGAGAGAGCGTCTTCCGTGCATCGGGGATATCCTTACACTTCCAAGAGCACCTCTCCAAGCGTTGAACAAACGGGATGAACTGGTCTCCTTGAAGAGTCGCTGGGGCACTCATCAAACATTCGCAATGGTATACGAACCATGCCATCAGATAGGTGTATGGCAACCCCACCCTAGGATTGGGGGTCCTGACGACCTCTCCTTCCCCCTCATCGAGAATCGACACGCGGTAGAATTGGGCCGTCAGAGTACGGAGTCCCCGGTGGATACACGCTATCATCGCCGACACCAAAGAATAGGACTTCCCGTGGGCCAAGCAAACTACAGGGTATACGACCTCCACAGGAAGCGCCTCAAAAGAGTGAGTAGGGATTACGCACCTCTTCAGCCACAACACGAGGTACCCCGCGAATAGAGCCTTCCCGGATATGGAGGACTTGGCCTGATGGTGGAATGAGTGAAAGATCGTGCCGGACTTAAATCCACCCTCATCGCGCTCAAGAGTCACGGTGCTCCCCTCTTCGGCTGTCCTCGCCTCCACTTCAGACTGGTCACACTCGCCTAGTGGAAGAGCAAGCTTCCCTTTGACATCGTTCTCCGGGAACAGATAATCAGCCCAATTCTTGTGACTGATCCCTGGAGTCCTCTTCTTCTTCCCCTTATGATCTGACGCCCCTAAGGTACTAAGGCAAATGTGGTAATGGCAGAGCAGCTCCCACAGAGTTTCAACCACCGAGGGGGAATGGTCTGAAAGCTGGTCGATCTCATCTTGGCCTGGGACGTACTCCTCATAGGGAAAGTCTCCCAGGGGCAGCCCCGACACGTCATACATCTCGTGATGGGTTATGCCAAGTTCACCGTTGGGGGTGAAGAATGTGCCGCTTTCCGCACAGTACAGTTCCAGGATGCTGTGGAACTGAGAAGCATTAATCCTCAAACCATGTCTAGTGGCTTGAATGGCCACATACAGCTCCGAATTCTTGAGGTCAGAATTCTCAGCCAGCATGTAGTCGGTGATCTTGGACCACCAAGTGTCGCTGTCGGGCGCAGAGTATACCCACCCCGGGGCTCTGAAGTCCTTTGGGGGAAATCTCCCACCAGCACGGAAGAAGCGGTGACGGAAAGTCTCTGCTACCGCCGTCGTCTCCCCTGCAGGCGGCTCATTGGACGGTAGGCCAGGGCGCAAACCCGTCACACGCTTGCAAGAGCTCTCCACTCCATACCCAGCCGTGGAGCCTGTAAAGACGCCACAGGTGACCCCGTCCTGAGTGGGGGTCAAATCCCAGTTCATCACTCAGGAGACCGTGAGAGACCGTAGCTCGACGATCGAGAACCCTCTCGGCATGCTGGGAAGGTAATAGGGAGGCCCCTCCACTATGCGGAACCACCTGCTCTCCTTGAGCAGCAGAACAGAAGGATCCGTCATAGCATCGCCGAACAAAAACTGAGGCTTTGGCAGCTCCATCCTAGCATCATCTGTCAGCATCGCATCGGTCGTCAACTCGCGTAATGTCAAGTGATGACCGTCCGTAACCCTCTTTATCAGGCCATGTGACTTATCAGCGGTGAACGAGGGTACCGAAGCCAAAGAGGGGAATCGGGGAGGTGCCGTAGAGCCCGTACCCCCGACGAGGCCAATGGCCACGCCCTTCGGAAGAGCCTTATCAGAAAAGGTCGCTGCAAGAAGAAACCAAAGAATCAAGACAGAATCCGCCTAAAGAGTAAATTCGCCTATCAAGCAAGGGCGGGCGAATTCGCCTGTCGGAAGGGGAAACCCACTTAGAACGAACGAGGTCTGTCCAGATAAACGATACTCCCCTCTACTGGAGAAGAGGGCCGAACTCGCCTATCAAAAAGCGAGTTCGCCCCCATCCAGAAAAGGTTGAGTTCGCCCGTGGAAATAGAAATCATCCTCTAAAGATGAATGTAAAATCAGCCAAAAAAGGGCCAACTTTGCCCCGAATCGGGGAAGCTGCCGAAGGACGACGGGATTTCATGAGGATAAGCAACACTCATCCTCCCGACCCGACGCCTGTAACCTACATGGGTCGTCAAACGAACCCATTGACTTACCCAAGCGCGGCTCCGGTACACTGGCGGGCGCACCGGCACAGAGACGGTCGGAATAGCGTCCGGGGCCTTTTCCCCTCACTATACACCTCTTGGATTTCGGCGCCATTAAAAGACGAAGCGGGAACTCTCTCTTTGGAAGTTTTTCAGGATTTCGGAGCACGGTAACTCCCAAAGGAGGAAAACGGCTTATTTAAAAGGCAGAGTCGTCCACGTGGCCACGATTGCCCTCGAAAGGTGAAACCCTAACAGACAAGAGACGTGGCCACGATCAAATTCGACGGCCCAGATCGCCCCCAGTATATCGAAGGAACCGCGGAAATGGGAAACGGGCCGGTCGTGACCCAGAACCCGAATCGAAATCGACGGTTATATCCGGCGGTGGAGTTCGAAAACCACGGCCACGATTCAAATGAGGCCCACAAAGCTGACGTCAGACTGTCGAATCACAATAAAAGCGACAGGACGGAACCACGCCGCCTTAGCTGGAAAAGCACGAAGCCCCACCAGTGGACACGGGGTTTGCTCACACTGGGCCTACTTTCACCCCAAAGGAAAGGTCTCGTCGGCGAAAACTCTGATAAAATCCGCAAGTCGGGCGAAATTGCACCTTCGGAGCCTAACTTTGCCTGAATGGTTCATCCACCTTTGGAAACAGGCGACTTGCCCGAAATCTTGAAACCAACAAGGTGACTTTGGTTAAACCCGCGCCCCAGGCGGCTAAGGGTCAGAGTGGAAATCTTAGCATTAAGCCTAAGAGAAATTACTCGACAACTCATCATACTGAGGGGAATAGTATGGCTAGCCCGATTCAAACGGTAATCGGTAAAGGCAGATCAAACCCGTTGATAGCTGAGGGTTTGCTGAAAATCCTAATGCACTTGGTCCGCCCAGAACTTCTTCGTTCAAAGTATTCCAGACCACACGTAAGCCAGTTTTGGTCTGAAAAGTTTGAAGGGGGTCTTGTAGACGGTAAAAATTACCGCGGCAGACTGACGAACGAATTCGCCCATGAATCGGGACCACCCATTTGGGTGAAAGATGGATCGCAGCCACAAGAGGGGCTCGTTGACGCACGAGCCACACATTTGCCCTCACGTGCCAAGTCACGGGGACTCACCAGTAGGATGAATTCGCCCTCATAAGCCGAATCTGCCTGCGGGGGTCCGGATCCGCCTACATGAGTCGAGGACCGGGTTCTCAGGGACAAGCCTCCCCTACTTCCCGCGATGTGAAGGGAGAGAGCATAATGCTCCAGGCTCGTCAGACGGCCACCCACAATTCAAGTGAACAGACAGGCGTCAGATCAACCTGCATGCTCATAAATGCAGTTCACCTCAACCATCAGAGTCAGGAGCTAGGGGCTACCGGCATGCGGCAAGCTGTCCAAGCCAATTCAGGTGCGAGGCGTCCATTCTCCCGCCTCTATTCAGACATTGGGAGAGGGGAGAGGGCACAGCACCCCAGGACCGTCAGGTGGTCACTCGGCGGCTCACAGCGCAAGTGAGTGGACAGGCGCCAGAGCAGCCTGCGCCCTCATAAATGCAGCTCGAAGGACCAGAGCCGTCGACTTTTGATGAGTTGGCGAGATCTATTCAAGTACCTGGCAGCCGCCATCACTGATACGAGGAGGGGCTTTCCCGCTCCCGCACGACATGATGTAGCGCGCGGCTCCTTGAATGACCGCTTGTAGTACAGAGGGGCAGCAGGACGTCCCTGAACAACGTATGGTCACATCCCATAATTCAAGGAGCAGTCAAACTGTCTCTCTCCCATTTAAGAGCCTCTTTCAGCAACCTTTAAAGGTGTCGATCAAAGAGATATCAAGGGCGGTCACAAAGAGGTCAGAAGAACCTTGAGAGGAGGATCGACGATAAGCTCCTTGCATATCCTTGCACTGCAGCACCATCTCCTAGTTTCGAGCCCCGATCGCCGGCGAACTAGAAGATTCGAACCCCATCGATCCGAGCTTCTACTGAGAATTGAAGCTCTCTAGCAACTTCGATCAAACTGTCCAAGGGAAGCAGACTCGGCACGAGCACCGAGCGAAACATCCTATAGCTACCGAAAGTCCCCACACTAAACAAAGAGGGCATTCCATCTGCTTCTGTTGTAATTCCGATTGATTAGTTTGTAATAAGCCATTCTTATAAATACAAACAAAATCTTCCTGTTTTCGGGAAAATCAGAAATTTACACCATACATTCGTCTATTTAACGAGGTTCATTATTAGACGAGGTTCGTCTGTTTAACGAAGTTTGTTATTGGACGAGGTTCGTCTATTTAAGGAAGTTCATTGTTGGAGTGACCTTCGTGTCATTGGATAGTGACTCGTTCTTTGAGCTAACTTTGTTTGCCCTTTGTGCAGTTATGCATCCATCTGTTCCAATTCCCCAACATGGTGCCTTCGAAGCAGATAGTACCCAAGCGATTGAATATGATTTCCACTATTCCTCTCTTGAGGGCATCCCTATGTTCGAGGATCGAGAACAAGAAGAACTTGGACTTTTTTCTGAGCCTTCAATCTCCATTTTTAGGCGTTTGATCACTGACACTCCCTTAGAATCAATCAACCGTGACCATATCGTGAAGCCTGTTTTCCTATTTGGAGATTCTTCAGAGGATCCAGTCTTATTGGAATTAGGCACCTATCGATGGCTTAGGATTATGAACAGGCGCAATATGTTCTTGCCCCTGATGGAACGTGACTGTTCTCTCACCGCCCTAAAGATTGTTTCTGCTCCAAGGAAGATGGTCTAAGACTTAACCCCGACACAAGATAGGGTGATATGTGGCCATTTCTCCAGAAGTAGTGCCAAGATAGACAGTAGTAGTTGTTACATAACCGAATTGCACCCGGGACTATTTCAGAGAAAATTTCTCGTCGGTGAGACAACCAAGGAAGCTAACACCTTTGGCCGTGCATTCTTCAACTTAAAGGGGCAATTCCCGACTAAGGACTTTAGGACTCCTGGTTGGTCTTGTTGGAGTCCTACCCAATGGTGACATCGTATCACCAAATACATCTTGCAGGAGAATCATGAGGACCTACAGAGATTTGGGTTTTACGCGCCCATTAGGGAGAGAAAACTTGGTTTAAGAACTAACACTCACCAATTCTTCATTGTGTTGGAATTATATAATCCTGACACCGTACCTTCTTCACTCCAAATAGTGAATTGGGGATTCCTCTTCATGAGATGGCTGAAGTCTCCGGATTGCCATACGGAAGATACCCTTTTGAGGAATATGTCCTGGGGTACAATAAGCTAACTAATTTAGAGAAGGAACACCCTCAAGTTGTTGAAACTTATTGGGAGGTAATGTGCAACTACTACATTTATCTGAATGTAAAGGGACGGGCTAATAAGAAAGGTGAAAAGCTCCTCAGCCACAACATCTGGAAGCATTACCTCTTTCAAAATTTGAATCATAAGAAGGACCATATAGTACCAATGGGTCCTTGTGAGGCGGGCGAACTGTCTCGACGTACACTCGCCAATCTACCCCTGTCTTATGTGACGTCCTCAGATGAGCATGGTTACCCGGTAGGCACGACATTTGACAGTTACTTTTTCCAATATGGGGAGCCAATTTCTTCCAAGGCTTTACTGGCAGGATATCTCATGTCATGGCTTAAGCATGTTGTCGTTCCTTTCGGCAGTTTTGATGCATTGCCAGTAGAGGTGGTTTTCTAGCCGTTTGTTTGGTTCACGGCCATCAATATGCTCTTCTACCTGCCATGCTCACCCGTGTCCATTGGGGATTATGATGTTTATGTTTTGCTTTTTCTCACGGTGTTGAAAACCCCAAGGTAGAATTGCCCTATACCTATCTCATGGCATGGTTCGTCATGCACTGTCCCACACTTATGGGTGCGCCTTCCGCTCGCGTAGAGGGACGGACTACTCCTTTCATCCAGAGGTTGGAAAACTCAGATTACAGTAAGCATTATATGGATTTGGTGAGACGTATTCTCCAGAATCATAAAAGTTTTTCTTTCAACCGATGTTTTCCTCATTTTCCCAGGACCAGTACGGCCAAGATATAGTAGATGAATCTAATGGTCAAGGCTACACTACCATATCACTTGGTTGCTTCACATGGCGCCTGAACATTCGTCCTGGGTATATCATTTACCGCTTTGGTCCCGTATGTGTAATAGAGCCATATCCGTCTTGCCGCTTTCCTCACCAATTCGGTTATCACCAATTGTACATTGACAACCCCAACACCCAATTACAATCTGAGGGTTGTAGTCTAGTTATCAAAGCAAGAGCTTAGTATTGGACCGTCACTGGTGGTACCGATGCTCGCTTCTCACTCCCACAGCAAGATCCTCAGCCCCGGGCGACACTCACTTATTTACATGGCGAATACGGTGATCCCAAACTTCAACATTAACTCGTCGAGACTACGCTTCATTTGACATCGCTATAGATCTGGGAACACTTATAATATGAGTCGCATACCAGGACTTAAAGAATTTTTATATGCTGAAGAAAATGTCGGTGCAGAAGAATCTCGACCTTCTAGTCATCATGAGACTCAAGAAGAGGTGGATGCGGCCCTAGATGAAAGCACACTTCCAAGATCTTCGCGCGTTGATGAATACGGGAGTAATATACCCGCCGCTGCTGGGGAGGATGAGGCTCTTGGAGCCGAAGCTGCTTTTGGTGAATTTGAGGATCTTACTCGTGCTGATGAGCCATTTGAGCACTGTCAGCATGAGGCTTCTGAGAGTAGATTCTCCCCTCTACAGTCCACCGAAGCTGTGCTTAGAGAACCCAATCCCGCCATGGGACCCACTAGTATGCTAGCCTTAGCTTTGAATTGCCATTTTATTGATGCTTATCCTCTGACATTCCTTTCACAGAACAAGTTGAAGGAGCTGAAGCTTCAAGGCAAGTGGGGAAGAAGCCCAAGAGGCCAGGATTTATGCGAAAAATTAATCGTGTTGCGAAGAGGCCAATGCGAGAAGCTCATGTGGTGATCTCTCCTTCCGTCGCACCAATTGGAAAATTTGAGACAGAGTCAGAGTCTGGGGATGACGTTCCACTATCTCGACTCCGTGTGAGATCACTTCCTGAATCAAGTGTGACTGTTGAGGATGCTGCCACTGCCCCCGTTATTCTAATCGAAGTTGAGGTCACTCCGGGGTACAACTATTGACACCGGAGCAGCTACAGATACAATTGTTGCTCTTGAAACAACTGTTAGAAATGAAATTGCTTTGGACGTAGCTTCCGGAGCTAAGGCTGAGATGACTACGAACGTTGTGCCGGACAGCTCTATCGCCTCAATGGAAATTCCAACTCCAGCATCAACCATGTTTGCTGCCACTCCTGCTACTACTGTTGCCGCTCCTGTAACTGTTGTCCCTACTCCTACAACCATTGCAGTAGCTATTGTCTTCACTTCATCAGAAATAACGGTGACATCTGCTGGCCATTCGGAAGCGGTGTCTTCCTATGTTACACTATCTTCTTCTTTTGACTTGTCAAAAGAATTTGGGTGTCAATGGTCTGGAATAATTTCCTCACCATTCTAAGGGAATCCCTTACTCAGGTATTGGATCGTGGTAGGGATTTTGCTGGGATTAAGGTGGTGCTGGAACCTCTTTTGTATGTAATGTAGAACTTGACTAGCGATATAGTCACACTACCCTATTGGATGCATTTGGTAAAGGTTGAAAGTCTTTTTCAAAAAATGGCAAGATTGTCGCAATCAGTCTCTCCTCCCTATAGCTGAAGAACGTGCTATGTAGCTTTTGAGGCAAAGGGATGATTCTCTGTTTGAACTTGAATGTCAAGTGCTTGAGAAGAAGCAGAAGGTCAAAGAGCTCGGGGACGTCAATAAAAAATTATCCAGCGAGAACAAAAAGGTCGTTGATACTAAACGCAACCGACAACGCTTAGTCGAATCTTATAGAGTTGCACTTTCTGATATCCAGGCTAAGCTGGCCGAAGCGGAGAATGAGTTAAGAGCGCAACCGAAAGGCGGGAAACTTTGGCAACCCAGCAGGCAAAACATCAAACATTGCTTCAGGCTGAGTCTGATGATTTGGAGAGGCTAAGCAATACCGTAAGTAATGTGAAAGTGCCTTCTGATGATGATTTGCGCAAGCAAGCAATGGCTGAGGTTGAAGCGGCACACCAAGAATCCGTAAGCCAACTTGTTGAGGAAATCCGCCAAACTGTTGAACATTTGTAATGATATTTGATCAATAAAGTTATGCTTTTATCAATCAACTTCCTCCTTTGTGCACTTTTAGTTCTTCCTTAATAAAGTTCATTAGCCACGCAATTCTTTCGTAATGGCATAAGACTTGTCTTAACGAGTCTCAACACTTAGAACTTTTTTGAAGTTGCTCTGACGAACCTTACTTCGTTGAAGCAGGGTTCATTGGTTTCAATGAATTTCGTCATGATAAAATTAGTCTTGGAAGTTCAAGACGAAGCTCAAGTTTTGTTGAACCTCATTCTGAATAAGCCTCGTCAATCAACGAACTTCGTCAATTAGAAGTTTTAGGGTGAGGTTCGACCTGATTTCAACTAAATTTCACTATTAGTGTCTAGTCTGAAATCATGACTTCGTTCCTCCAATGTAAGTGTTGGCCTTCTTATTTTGATGATGATTTAACAAATAATTTACATCTAATATTGTTTGTCTAGTGTTTGTAGTTTGTTATTTATTGTAGACAAACAATATGTTGGAAGATGGATGGAATCGAGCATTCACGATCATATCAAATGGAGGTTGGCGGAATTATGGAGTGAAGCCTACGCAATTCAAAGTTAAAGATTCAAGTTCAAGCTTCATCCGCAAGTGTACCAAGATAGAGCTTCGTTGAATATCACAAGCTTGGGTACGGCATAAACATGTACCAAAAATATTGCAAATGCACAACCGTGTCAAGTTATAGTATAAAAAGTTACCGATCCCACGAGGAAGGTGTTTTGTAGGAGAAAATATAAATCGGTTATTATGTTGTGTGCGTGACAAATAGGAGTGAAGAATAAGTGTGATTGTGGAGAGATAATGAGAGTGAAAGTGATAGTGTATAAATCAATGTGTTTGAGAGTGGATGTTAGTAAAAATAAATGTGATCAACAAGACAAGAAAGAAGAATGAATAAAATCGAGAAACAAATAAAAATCAAGAATAAAAATAAAATTCAAGAAAGTAAAGATGGCGGATTCAATTAAAGATATAGGTAATCTAGAATTGAATCCACTTCTTAGAAAAGGGTGATTCCCTAGAGGGTTCTAGCCTAAAGGCGAATCAAAGAAAATCAAAATGAACAAAAAGAAAAACTAAACCCAAGAGGGTTCTAGCCTCAATGTGAATAGTGCAAGAAATTAAAATCTAACTATAAAATAAATTACAAAATCTAAACTATAAAATAAATTAAAAGAATTAAAGACAAGAAAATAAATCTACTCTATAAGCATGAAATAAATCTAGTCTATAAGCATGAAAATAAAATCTAACTACAAGCATGTAAATAAATCTAAACTAATAAACACTAAAAGATAAATAAAAGAGAAAACAAACCTCCAAATTAATCTTCATCTCCATCTTTATCATCCAACAAAGAGAAGAAAAATTTAAAGTGGTGAAAAAATTATTTTATTAATTGTAATAAAAGTTACAAATTTGGAAGACCTTCTCAATTAAGAGTAGCCCTCCTCTCCAAATAGAGTTATAAAAATTTTCACCCCTCTAACCCCTCACTCTCTACCCCTATTTATAGTAAACATCAGTGAATAAGAGCCATTGGATTAAAATCTTATCCAAAAACAATAATTTTTAGCCACTAATCTGTAACAAACTACCGGAGGTATCGATGCCAGCATCGATAAGCGTATCGATGCTAGCATTGATACGGGCATCGATGCCCCCATCAATGCTGGCATCAATATCAAGAGCTCTCCTTTTTCAACCCGCAGCTTCTTCTTGTGTTTTGGCTTTTGGGCTTAGGCCTTTGGCATTTTGAGCTTTAATTCTTTTTTTAGCTTGAGCTTTTGGATAATTTGGCAATTGATTTTCCAATGGGCTTCTTTGTTTCATTTCTTCATTTAATAAAGGGGTTTTTATTAAGAGATGAGAGTTTGAGATTTATTCTTCATTAATCTACAATTAAAAGATAAAAATAATTATTAGTGGTATATTTATTCATATAAAATAGATAATGAGGGTATAAAATTATAATAAAATATGATTATCAAATACCCACACACCTAAATTTTTGCTAGTCCTCTAGCAAAAAAAGAAAAATAAAAGAAAATCTAACTCACTTTCGCAGGAATCGCGATTGTATTTAGCGCATACAACAAGCCTTTAAACCCCTAGGTTACCCTAATGGACGAGTTTTAGTCTCGTGAGGGTTTGTAGTGAATATACCCACAAAATTTGGTCATCTTGCCAAATTAAAGAAGTTAGTAAATAACTAAATTTACTTGATAATTGAAGCTAGTTATTACTCAAGAAAATATTTTTATATACAACTCTAAGGTAAATTTCCTAGAAAATCTTCTCATTATAGCAACACAAAACTAAGCCAAACTTAGAAATTTAATTTAAAAGTTTTGAAAAGAACATGCTAACTCTTTGTTTAAAATAATATTCAAGTTGCTTGATCTAAAATATTTTCTAAGACCATATATACAAATATAACTATATATATATATAAAACATTTATTAGTATTTTTTTATTTTTTTTTATTTTTTTTGACTCTTTCTTTCTTGGTGATTTTTTTCTACTTTAACGGGCTTTCTAATAGACCATTTAACAATTTTTGGGCCAATGGATCCCAACCCAATTAGGCTTAGGTCATTAAGTATGGAAATACTCATTGGGCTTAATTACTCGGTTAGCTTAAGCTTTATAAGATAGAATCACCTTGAATTTAAGAGTTTTTTTTCTTTTTTTTTTTTTGTGTGCCCATTTTTCACACTCTTCTTTTATAATTTTTTTATATGTATATGTATATATATTCTGAAAAATATGTAAGTCAAGACACTTTGAAAATTTATTTTTAACTCTAAGCTAAGCATGCATAAATTCCATTATTTTAAATAAAAATCTAAGTTGAGGCTTAAGTAAAGTATACTACTTTGAAAATTATTTCTTAAGAAATTTATTTAGAGTTATCATAAAAGGTAAACTTGAGTAAATAATAAACTAGAGATTAGAAAATTTAAAATTTATCAAATTAATTAATTATTACATAACTCTATCAATTTGGCAAGTGATGATAATTTTTTTTAAGGGAAACAATGACAAAAATGCAACTAAAAATGTAAAATAAAGAGAAAAAAATAACTAATTCTCCCCCCCCCCCCCCCACCTAAATTTTGTATTATCCTCAATGCAAACTCTATGATGCACAAAGTAAAGCAGATAAGAAGTAAAGCATTTATATTTGGTCGGCTGATAAAAATCTACAATTACCTTTGGTCTGAGAAGGATAGAATCAGAAATTTATTCTTCTTTTTTTCTTTTTTTTTCTTCTTCTTTTCTTTTTTTCCTTTTTTTCTTTTTTTTACGACTGAACAAGAAACTCTCAAATGAGAGAAGAATAAATTCTTTTTGATATTTTGAAATAAACAAAACAAACAATGTAGCATGAAGTGTTCAACATGAAGAGCTCATATTCTACATTGAATCCTACCTTATTGTTGAAAATTCTTCCTTATATTTTAAATAAATTCAGAATGATATAATCAATAATGTGAAATTCCACGCATTTCGGGGTGTTCAGTAATTCTTGCAACAAAGTAAGGTAGGTATTATTGGTGTCATGCATTTTGTATTTCTTAATGAACTTAGACTCTCGTACTGTGAATTTTTGTTTTCTAACAACCAATTCTTCTGTAGCATTTTCCTCAACCCCAAGATTTATGGTTGAGTTCTGAAAATTTGGTTGTTGATTATTCTCCAAGAATCTAAATTCATTAAGAAAGAGTTCTTCAAAATTTAATTCAAAACAGCAAATGTTTAACACAGTTTCATTATTCTCAAAGACCTGATCTGCTATTTCTAAAATTTCCAACTCCTCACCAAAAATTTCCTCAAAACTCAAATCAGACTTTTCTTTTTCTTCTTCTTCTTCTGATCTTTCCTGAATGTAATTTATTTCTAGAGGCTGATTATTTGGTTAGTTCTCTGGATTGAAAATATTGAGATCAGCAGTCAAATTCCCAAAGGATAGCTTCATTTGACCAGTTCTACAGTTGGTGAGAGTATTAGAAGTGGCTAAGAATAGTCGTCCTAAGATGACAGGTGTCTGTCCTTTGGGATTAAAAACGGGCTGTGTTTCCAAGATTATGAAATCTACTAGAAAAATAAAATCTCTAACCTTAATCAAAATATCCTCTAACTCACCCATAGGGACCTTGACAAATCTATCAGCCAACTGCTGGTAGACTGAATATGGAAGCAAATTGACACTGGCCTCTAAGTCTAAAAGCGTCTTATCAATGTGAGTATTACCAATGACACATGAAATGATAGAAGAACCTGGATCCTTACGTTTCAAAGGTATGAGATTTGAGAGCATATCACTGATATTGGCGGCTAAAAAGTCTTTCTTTGGAACATTTATTCTCCTCTTCTTAGTGCATAATTCTTTCAAAAATTTGGCATAAGATGGAATTTGTTCAATTACATCTAAGAGAGGAATATTAACCTTAACCTGCTTGAATGTTTCTAGAATCTTCTCCTCTTGAGGGAAGTGTTTTCTAGACCTGAGTCTATCTGAAAAGGAGCAACTAGTCTAAACCTATCAAAATCAGGCTTAGGTTCGGGTTCGGGTTCGGGTTCTTGGTCATCTGAGGGGGTGATTGTTGAATAGATTCATTAGAATGAGAAGGAGAAGGAATTTGTACTGGATCAAGAGTTTGACTTGGAGGAGTTCTTACTTGATTATCAACCTGTCTACCTAATCGAAGTGAATGGATTGCATTCGCTTGAGCTTTATAGGATGAACTGCATCCCGTGTCCTTAGGGTTGACCACGGGTTGACTTAGAAATTTTCTTTTCTCTCTTTCACGTACGGCACTAGCTAGTTGACCAAGTTGGAATTCTAATCTAGCTATAGCTTGAGTGTTAGAGTTGAGAATTTGTCCGGTTGATTGCATAAAGGAATTCAAAGTGCTGGACGTTTGAGTCAACATATTCGTGGTTTGAGTGGAGACCTTAATTATGGTTTCCAAACCCCTTTCCAAGATATTGAGACGTTTATCCTGATCTGGATTGTGAGGAGTCTGAATTACAGCTTGATGAAGAGGAGACTGATTTTGATACGGCAGATTGAGTTGTTGAAATTATGGATGAAAATTGAAAGGAACTGTGTTTCCCCTAGGAAATTGTTGGTTTGAAGAGAGAGTGAAGTTTTGAGTTCCGGAGTGAGTTCCCTGATTACATGCAAAGTTTGGGTAATTTCTCCAACCTGGGTTGTAGGTTGGAGAGAATTGTTCATTCGTGTAACGTTGGAATGTAGCGTTGACCTGTCCTAATGGCTGATTATTTCTTAAGAGAGGACATTCTTCTGAAACATGAGATGGTGACAGACAGTTATGACATCCTGAGACTGAAACATGATTGATTTGAGCCAGGGCTCTTTCCTTGATTTCTAATGCTTCTAACCTACGCATGATTGTGGCCATCTTAGCTTCAGATGCAATGTTCGATTCTAAGAAAATACCACTGGACTTGGGTTGGGGAACTGATGACACTCGGTCATCACAGTGTTCCCATTGCATGGTTTTTTCAAAAAGACTCTCTAAAAACTCCCAAGCTTCATCAGCATTTTTCCTCATGAAATCCCCGTAGCACATTAACTCTAAGGAAGTTTTTGAAGAATAATCTAATCCCTCATTAATTATTTGGCACAATCACCATTTTTCTAAACCGTGATGAGGACATTGGATAAGAAGATCTTTAAATCGGTCAAAATACTTACAAAAAGCTTCTCCCGGGACAATTTTAAAATTCATGATGCTATTTCTTAGCTTCACCGTTTTAAGGATCAAAAAAAATTTCTTAAGAAAAACGGTGATAAATTCCTCCCAAGTTGTGATGGAATTTATGGGTAAGCTGTATAGCTATTTTTTTGCTTTGTCTTTGAGGGCAAAAGGAATAAATCTGAGTTTGACTGCATCTTCTGTTAATTCTCTTATTTTAATCATCATACATACTTCTTCAAATTCTGAGATAAAAATATATGTATCTTCAGTTTCATTCCCTAGAAATTTTGGAAGCATGTTGATATATTGCGGTCGAAGTTTAAAGTTAGTTCCATTTGCCTCGGGGAGCCTAATGCAAGAGGGGATTGCATTCCTAGTGGGATAGCACATATCTTGAAGAACGGGTGAATTAGGATATACCATTTCTAGAATTTGTTCAAAACGAATTAATCGATGTGTATTATCCCTAATCCACGTTTGCATACACCCAAAACAACTTCTTTTTATAATTTTTTAAAAAAAATTAGTTTTTTTTATGAGAAGAAAAAGGAAAATCCTAACTAAAACAAATAAAAAACAATCACTTTTCAATCACTCTAACTCTAGGGTTAAGCCTAACTCAACTAGACTAGCTCCTAACTAAAAACTCCTAAAGTAAAAAAGATTAAAATTTTACCCGGGTAGTCAGCCAGGTAAGGATAGTACTAGAGTGTGATCAAAGATTAATTAAGTACCTCGTTCCTTACGGAGTGTAGGTTGTCTAAAAATTATAGCAGATAGCTAATCCCTATCAAACACCAATGATGGAAGTTACAATTCGACGGCTTTTAGAAGACTACAATTTGAATACTTTCATGTAGATCGATGAATGTTATAAATCAACGACCTTCATGACAACCGATGAAAGCTCTGATCAATGGTCTTCACAACCAATGATGAGAATTACAATCTAACGACCCTCACATTTCAAAGATCTAAAGTGAAGATTACAAGTCAACGATTTCTTCAATCCAAGACGCAGGACTCATCCCTGCATCCCAGAGGTGAAGCACAAGTGGCATCATTCCAGAGTCAAAGCTATGCAAACGCAGCTCCTAAATACTACAAAATGCAGCTTCCAACCGCTACCAAACACAACATCTGACTACTGCCAACGCAGCTTCTAACAGCTGCCAACGCAGGTTCCGTCTGTTGCCCAACGCAGCTTGCAAACACTGCATTCAAATGCATATTTTATTCCAGAATACAGGACCTACGTTTGACTCGTTCAAACACGAGTTAAACGGTTCCAGAAACCATTTTCTCCCCATGATCTGAGGGATTTCCGCCCCCACTTAGGAGTGGATTAAGGAGGCGGTTACACCACATTCAGCCCCACTTATGAGTGAATTAAGGGGGTGGTTTGTGACGCCCCTAGGCTCACACAAGGCTGCAATCCGAGGTGAAACCAGGAATGTCAAACCTGCCATGCACCACACCGTGCAATAACATGTTTCACCATCACAATCACTATCTCTCTAGTGGAGTCAACAACAGATGTAGGTACAAGGCAAGTAAAAGGTTTTATAGCAGAAACTTGGTACAGTGATAGAACATCAATTTAACACATCTCATCAACACAATAAACTGAAATGCATAGACAAGTCTGAAGTGAAAAGAAATGACAATCTGGAGATCTCACATGCCTCAAAATACATAATGACTGATACAGGAAAATAAGGCACACAGCCTTTACAACTCTAGAGCATATACCTCTCTAGCCTAAAATATCTCCAGTGGAGAAAGAAAATAAAATACATCTAATGAGAGGATCAAAAGACACTAGCAAGGGTCGTCCTCAACCTACGACTCTCCGGGCTCCTGGCTCGTTACCTAAAAGGGGGGAGGGACAACGAGCGTCAAAGCGCTAGCGAGCAACATCGCAACCAACCCCAAGGGATAGGGCTCGTTGTATATAAAAATACAGATAATACAATGTAATATAAATCATTTATACAAACATTAACGGGTCTTAGTACTTAGGGAAATACAACACGATCATAGGTACGTTGAGCGAAATAATCCAAACAAGGAAACCCTCATGTATATACCTTGTATCTCAAATTGTAGATCCCTAAGTACAAAACCCGAAGCTAGTTACAATAAAAATAAGGAAAAGGAAAACATACCCATCTCTACCAATAACATGGAAGTGAAACAAGGCTACAATAGGTGCCATGATCAACCTAGGTAGCTATCATGTCCCGGCCAAATACAATGTGTCGTATATCCAACTTTATTGAATAACGTGCTCAAGGTTTAGCAAAAGTCTAATACATGATTGAAATGGATTATAGTCCAACACGAGGACTTCTATGGATTATAGTCCAACACGAGGACTTCTATGGATTATAGTCCAACACGAGGACTGCGTACCAAAAGTATACATGTCTATATTCCCGTACATACTCTGCTGTACTGACTTAAACTCGTGTTCAAAGTATCATCTCACATGAACAGGTGAATTCATAATCACCGTATGCATAAATACTTATATACACCCAACATGTAATTTAAATAGAAGCATGAACGAAACAGAAAGAAAATACTATGATGAGTCGACTCGTACTCAAATATGAGTCGACTCAACAGAACACATTTGATATCAGAAAAGGACTCTGTGAGTCGACTCATGACAGTCATGGGTCGACTCATGGCTTATGGGTCGATTCATATACTGACGAGTCGACCCAGCAGAAACAACATGCAACACAACAAGACTTCGTGAGTCGACTCATGACAGTCATGAGTCGACTCAACCTGATGAGTCTACTCGTGATGAGTCGTGAGTCGACCTACGGGCTGAAATCTGCATATATTACAAGTTAAATTCACCAACACGATTCTTCCCTCTAATTCACTAATCTACATCTTTATAACCATCAATTCTAGACTATGATACAGAGATAAATTCACATATAGCATAAGGAACATTTACTTATGTGTTAAATCTAACAATTTACCCCTAAACATGAAAAAGGGCATTTGATCAAAAAGAAAACTCATGTTTTTATTTCTTAGAAATATTTCCAGATCTGGGTTTTTCTTCAAAAATTCGTGGGTGGGGATTTAGAATCTGAAACACATGATTTCTAGCATCTACCCTAACAAGAACATTGTTTTATACTTGAAAATAAGTCTTGGGCTCAATAAAACTCATGGAAAACCATTGTAAACTATTAAAAACGTGGGAGAGGGGTTTGGCGAGATGTTACTCGCCTGAGAAATGATGAAGAACAGATCCCTTCGCTGAAATCCTCACAAAGCCGCTGAGAAAGCCTTCGAAACACCCCAAAATCTCCAAGAACACCTAGGGTTTTAGAGAGGAGAGAGGGGGACTAGGGTTTCTGGGGAAACTGATGGAAAATGAGGTGATTTCGGGTAGGGGAGTATATATATAAGTGGATAAAACCCGACCCGAAACCCAACAAACCCGAACTGAGAAAACTGGGAAATCCTCAATGAGTCGACTCATCACAGTCGTAGGTCGACTCATGACTTCCTGGGTCGACTCGTAACATAATGAGTCGACTCAGCAGAAACAAAAGGCCACAGGACTCGATTTCGTGAGTCGACTCATGAAAATCATGGGTCGACTCATGGACTAAAAACTGCATATGATGGTTCTGCTGCACATAATGAAATTGCACATTCAAACCCATTACTGATGCACATAAACATGATCAAAATCTACGGGGTCTTACACGGTTACACCCATTAATCTCCTATAAATAACTGAAAAATCAGTTTAGTTAAGAGCTCTTTGGCTTGGGCAGATCAAGAGAGATCTTTAGATCCTTGAGCATTTTCAGATCTAGAGATCAGCAAAGGGCATTCTTCGGCAACAGGAGCTATCTTCGTGCTTGGCTTGTCAAACCAATTACGGTTAAGATCAATTAACTCTTTTACAAGAGTTTAAACTCGCTCTAAGTTATTAATTCATTCAGAGTTTCAAACTTGCCACGTAAGTCCTCCACAGCATCAAATCGTGAGAAGAAGACCACGTTCTAGTGAATCAAGATGTTCGGATCGTCAACGAGAAGCAAACTCGACGTGAGCATTCGAGGGAGGCATCTCATCGCTACCATGAAGAACCCAGACTTAAACAAATGGGAGAGTTCAGATCAATTCTCCTCTCTTTTGTAATCAGAAAATTCAAATTGTAATTAAGATCGAGAGAATACAAATCAAATTTTTTTTTATTTTACTTACTTCAAATTTTCCACTAAACATGGAGTGCTTTACGCAAACCCTAAACATTACCTTAGACACTAACTAATCCAAGAAAACTTAAACCGGTTCACTTAAGGATTCTTTGTTCCTTATTGAGCTCGAATCCTTAGGGCCAACGTCTAATGAGTTTTATTAGGCTTGGGTGGTGTAGTGAGGAATTAGTAATTTTTGAGCTAAGAAAAGAATGATGAAATCCTTCACCTTATCTTGATTATGCGGTTTTGCCCTTAAAAATATTTTTAAGTGTGTGCCAAATCAAGATGCTCATATCACTTTGGTGAATTCCTACTAACTATATGAAATACAACCCTAGAAATTAAAAGCGACTAAAAAGGATGAAAAAAATCTTTATATTTTTTATTAGGGTTAACAATCAAACAACTATGAGAAGGGTGAACATTATTTGAGTTTATTATCTTGTTAGGTAATGTCCAAGTGAAAGGTGAATTTTATTATGGTCAACAAAAAAAATCCTTTTTTTAATAAAATCCTTTTTTTAATCCTAATTGTCTCTAATTGTGAAGCTAACTAAAGAGGGTGGAATTGAAAATGCTAGAAAGAAGAGTTGTCTAAAAGCAATTCTCTAAGTTCTAGATCTCCAATCCGCGATCTCCAAGCTCCAAGAGGTTCCTTCACAAAAAAACACACAAGTTAAAGAACCAAATTAAATAAAATCCTACTTAAGCACCCTCCCCAGCAACGGTGCTAAAAACTTGATGCGGCATAAACATGTACCAAAAATGTTACAAGTACACAACCATGTTAAGTTATAGTATAAAAAGTTATCGATCCCACGAGGAAGGTGTTTTGTAGGAGAAAATATAAATCGGTTCTTATGTTATGTGCGTGACAAATAGGAGTGAAGAATAAGTGTGATTGTGGAGAGATAATGAGAGTGAAAGTGATAGTGTGTAAATCAATGTATTTGAGAGTGGATGTGAGTAAAAATAAATATGATCAACAAGGCAAGAAAGAAAAATGAATAAAATCAAGAAACAAATAAAAATCACGAATGAAAATAAAATTCAAGAAAGTAAAGATGACAGATTCAATTAAAGATATGGGTAATCTAGAATTGAATCCACTTCTTAGAAAAGGGTGATTCACTAGAGGGTTCTAGCCTAAAAGTGAATCAAAAAAATAAAAATAAACAAAAAGGAAAACTAAACCCAAGAGGGTTCTAGCCTCAAGGTGAATAGTGCAAGAAATTAAAATTTAACTATAAAATAAATTATAAAATCTAAAGTATAAAATAAATTGCAAGAATTAAAGACAAGAAAATAAATCTACTCTATAAGCATGAAATAAATCTAATCTATAAGCATGAAACAAATCTAAGGTAAGAGGGTTCTAGCCTCTTGGCTATTTAAACAAGAAAATAAAATCTAACTACAAGCATGTAAATAAATCTAAACTAATAAACAATAAAAGAGAAATAAAAGAGAAAATAAACCTCCAAATTAATCTTCATCTTCATCTTCATCATCCAACAAAGAGAAGAAAAATTTAAAGTGGTGAAACAAATTATTTTATTAATTGTAACAAACGTTACAAATTTGGAAGGCCTTTTTAATTAAGAGTAGCCCTCCTCTCCAAATGGAGTTATAAAAATTTTCACCCCTCTAACCTCTCACTCTCTATCCCTATTTATAGTAAACATCAGTGAATGAGAGCTATTGGATTAAAATTTTATCCAAAAACAATAATTTTCAACCATTAATCTGTAACAAACTACCAGAGGTATTGATGCCAGCATCGATAGGCGTATCGATGCTGGCATTGATACTGGCATTGATGCTAGCATCGACGTCCCCATCGATGCTGGAATCGATGTCAAGAGCTCTCCTTTTTCAGCCTGCAGCTTCTTCTTGTGTTTTGGCTTTTGGGCTTGGGCCTTTGGCATTTTAAGCTTTAATTCTTCTTTTTAGCTTGGGCTTTTGGATAATTTAGCAATTGATTTTCCAATTGGCTTTTTTGCTTCATTTCTTCATTTAATAAAGGGGTTTTATTAAGAGATGAGAGTTATTTATTCTTCATTAACCTACAATTAAAAGAAAAATAATTATTAGTGGTATATTTATTCATATAAAATAGATAATGATGGTATAAAATTGTAATAAAATATGATTATCATTAGTACATTAAGCTCAATATAATACACACACACACGCATTTATTGGTTTCCATGTATATATATAGTTATATATATATACATATATGTTTTGGTTTGATAGTTTTTGAGTTTTAATATGAAACAATTGAATATAATTAGAAAACATATTTTTGTTTCATACTTACATGCATATATATGATTTCATCAATATTAATTTTATTTAGTTCAATAAAATTATGTTTTAGTGTATTATATGTGTATTTTGATAAAATACTATATTCATTGTTTATAGACTTCATAGCAATAGTTTACATCTTTCTTCAAGTCTATAAAATCATTTTGTATTGTTTCAAAACATGGTTAAACTAAAATATCAAAACTCATATGTTCACATTTTCATGTTTGGATTATTTTACAAAATGGTGATATTTTTGCATTTGGGAGGTCCTTTCTGAAAACCAGTTTTTGTAGCTTGTGTATTATCATGTCTACAATCATTTTCCAAAAGTTTCACAATTTTTGGAATTTCTTTGATATTTTTAAACAGTGTTTTAAAATCAGAAAATAGTTTTCAAACCTGTCAAATTCATGTGTCTGTTTGCGGTCGATCGCCATGGTCAACCGCCCCTGAGTTCAGAGACTCAGGAAGTTTTTTTGAGGCTCGCGGTCAACCGTAACGATCGACCGGATGTTCTCACGGTCGACCATCACGGTCGACCGTCTGTTGTCCAGAGCCAAACCCTGGCCTTTTTACTGCTCGCGGTCTACCGCGAGTTTTTCACTGTCGACCACCGATCTGACCGTTGCACTCCAACGGCTAGTTCCATGTGTGTTTTTCTATGGGCTTTTTGGTCAGTTTTGTGGGGGTTTTGCTGAAGTTTTGAGTGGTTTTAAATACCCCATTGCCTTCAGCTCTCCTACTAACAAATGAGAATGTTTTAAACAAGTTTAACAAGGGTTTTAAAGTTTGTTTTGTGTGTTTTAAAAGAGTTTGATTCGTGAAGACTGTTTCACAAGTGGAGGAGATCATCTACATTGTTTGGGCTTCATCTTAATCCATCTCTCCATCTTGTTTTTCAGAGAAGAATTTCTAAACTCATATCTAGCTTTACATTTACATATTTGTTTGATTATCTTTCTTTAAAGCTAGTTTTTATATTGAGTTTAGATTTAATTGTGAGTGTGATCTCGTGGAGATCAATTGTGTTAGTTGTGAAGTTTTCGGTTAGCTAGAAAACCGAGTGTGAGTGTTTGTGAACATTGATCGGTGAGCATTGAAAACCGACATTGTGAGGTGTAAACGTTATTCGGGTGAGCGTAGAAAACCCGGTTGTGTTTGAGTTTTCTTTGGCGCACTTCTCTTATGTTTATATTTCTTGTCACCATTGTCCATTGCTCATTATTTATATCATCCACTATCTTGTTTATTTTGTTTACCCTTGTATATATCAATTATCCTAGCTCACATATCTTGTTGTATTTCTAAAAATTTTGTAAGCGTCAAAGTGCCCGACGTGTATAGTTTGTAAAAAAAATCCAAAGTGGTGTTGGTATCCATCAGAGAAGCAATAATGTTTGAGTAGGCTAATCTCTTCTTGACCAAGCCGTAACACCAATCTCAAGAAGAGTAGAGCAATCTCTAAATATTTACTCCTTAGATATTAGTATCACTTTGTTTGTAAAAAAAAATTTAAGAGGTGCATGCTTCCAGAAATTTATTTCTTTCTATTAATTACTCTTGTTGAAAGAAACCCCTGATTAGTAGAAAGCAAAGAATTAAATAAACATCAAGAATCGAATGTAGAGAGATATCAATTTTATTATCTTTCTAATGTATTACAAAGTTGAAGAGAAAGAAGATGGGATCTTGGGTCTCCAGGCAATGTTCTGGAGCCCTCCTCCCTTTCAAAAATAAAAAAAGTAGAGAACCTTGTCGTTGTTGTTTCAAATTCTAAGTCTCTCCTTCTTTTCAATCTCTCCGTATCTTTTCTCTCGTTCCTTTTTTTGTTCCCCTTTTGAATGGCAAATAAGGTCCCAATTTATAGGAAAGACTAAGGGGAAGTTATCACCAGGTGCTTAAAATGGAAGTTATCACTAAGGGGAAGTTAATGTAACTTCCTCATTGAAACTTCCTTATCAAGATTGTTACGTTCGTTTATCATAACGAACATCTTCTTTTCTTTTCATTTCTCAAGTGTCTATCTGCTTATCTTTCATGTTTCTAAAATAAGTATAATTGGAGAGCCCTTATCCCTTTAAGTTGAAATAAGGTTTGTATGTGGGTGGGTATACTTGAGTTAAATTTTATAGCTAATGTTTATGCTCACATGACTTTCAAATTTACATGAGGTGCTGTCATCCTCAACTTAATTTTCATTTATGTGAGGTACTACACCTCACATAGATTTTGATCTGTATGAGATATTATCCCTCACATTAAGTTTTATTGATCAAATTTGATAATTTGAATTAATTAATATGGAAGACTTACCTTTATTGATTAGACTTACATGAGGTACTATCCATCATATTGGTTTTATTGACAATACTTGTTAAGTTTATCAACTTTGACAACTACAAAGAGAAGGCGTGCTTCTCTGAATAAATTAATATGGAGAGCTTACCTTTATTTGTTTAAATTTATACGAGATAATATCCCTCATATCAGTTTTATTTCTTATGAGGTACTATCATTCTCATAATAAGTTTTATTTATAGGGCTTGTTTAACACATAATAAATTTTTTTTGTATCTACATATACTTGCTAGGATAACTTGTTAACTAGTTTTAATCGACATAAAATCGGATTAGATTAGCATAAGACCCTAATCACGCCCCCTCTAGGGTCTAACAATTGGTATCAGAGCTTGGTGCTCTTTGATTTTAGGTCTAATCGCCTTGAGTTAAAGATCTAAGTTATCTTTTTGTGCTAATCCAATTTTGAGATTTTTGTATCATGCTTGCACATATATACATTATGGATATGCACGGTGCACCTTGTTTGGGTTATGCCAGGAATGTTGCTTCTTGTTTAGATAATTTCTCCTATGCCCAATGGTGTATTAGATTTAAGCTATTTGTTAAATATAAACATTTTGATTTATGTGAAATTATAGATGATGCTTATATTATTCCCACTATGGAGAAATCCAAGTGGAATAAAAATGATCATCGAATGTTTACAATGAACAATATTTTATTAGAATATTTGCTAAATGCTTTTGATTCATCTATGACTAACAAGTTTGTTCATTTTGATAGTGGTTACAATTTATGAAAATTCATAGAAGCACATCAAGGCAACTTGGAGGAAATCCTACATAGTTTGGAGGATTCTTCTTCAAGTGATATTAGAGCTTCATCATGCACACGACCACTAGACGTTAGCCCTAGTGTGGTATGCAGTTCCGAACGTGATAATAATATATCTAGTGATGAACTTGCTTGTGCTAGTGAAAAATTATTACATGCCTATAACAAATTGCATAAAGATTTTATTAATTTACAAAGCAAACATGATGCATTAGAATCCGATCATGAGAAGTTAGCTTCCAAATTTAATATCATTACTCAAGAAAATGATGCTCTTAAAGAAAACAATGATATGCTAAATTTAGAAAATAATAATTTAAAATTGGATATTGCTAACTTGACTCGTGACAAAAGTAATGCCATGTTAGAAGTTAAGAACATAAAAAATGATACTGCTTCTTTTATAAATGACTATTTATGTTCTACTTCTAATAAAAATGCATATGTGCCAAAATGATGAGTTGAATGTTATTAAAAATCACATTTCATCCTTAGACTCAACTCTTAATACATGCATTAATAATCATAAGAAGCTTATGGATATGTGTGCCAAATCTAAGTCAAAATCATCCACTCATTATGCACACATATATAGCAAAGTTTACAGGTACTCTATTTGCGGTCGTAAAGGCCATTTAGTTAAATTTTGCTATGATGCACACAAACATAAAAATATCAATGCTCCTTGTGCATCTCATCAAGTTTCTTCATCATCATGTACACTTACACATTCATATGCTCATTCTCACAAAGTTCATCATAAGCACGCTAGTGTATTCAAATGTGAGTTTTGTGGTCGTTTTGGTCATTTGACCAAATTTTGTTTTGATTTGAGGAGAGTTTCTCGTTTGCAAAATAATTTCCAAGATAAACCTATTTTTGCAAATGAGTCCCATGCACAACCATTTGGTCAACGCAAATTATTTCAACATTTTCATTGCACAAATTGCAATCGTAAAGGTCATTTATACAATTTTTATTTTGACCGTATCCGTGCACCACATGCGCCCAAGAGGGTTCATAACCCTAGGGCTTTGAGCTTTAATGATAGGGTCGTGTCCCTAAACTTTTTGGTACCAAGAATACTTGGGTACCAAAACAAATTTGATTTTAAACCAAGAATTTTAGTGTTTTTATTTTTCTTTTGTCTTGGTTTTGAAAAATGTTTTGGAATTTTTGTAAATGAAAATAATTTTCTTTTGATCAATTCTTTTGTTTTCATTTTATTAACTTTAATTTTGATGAGAGGTTTGCATTTATAGGCGGGGGGGGCGCCCCGAGTTTATTGGGTGTTTATTCCCAAATCTTGTTTACCGGGTGCTAAAATGTTTATATGGGTTGATACTAGCTCAAGAGCTAGATATAGTTGGCTCTCTTGATTTTTTTTGAAAATCAATGATGTTTTAGTTTTATGATTTAAATTTTAATTTATGATTTTATTTGATTGATTTGTTTTCATTTGAAAACATTTTTGCATGGTTCCCATGCTCCTTTTCTTTTGATTTCATAAATCTAACTTTACACATGGTTTTTTTTATTTTATGTTTTTTGATATGAGACACTATGTTTATCTTGATATATTTATATATGTTCTTATTGTCTTTATGTATGTGAGTTGTGTTTAGCATATTTTTCATCTATGCTTGCTCACATATGTTTGACATGATCTTCATTTCATACATTCATTAAGGCATTTTGATAGGGGGAGCAATCCCTTATATATATATTTTGTTATACTCACTCATGCTTATATGTAGGGGGAGCTTTCGCTCTCTTCATCCTTTTGTCCCCTTTTTGATGTTGTCAAAGGGGTAGAAACATTATGAGTATACATTTTTCTTGTTTATATGCATGCGAATTATAATTTATATATTCATTTCCTTTCATGCATATATCATTTTTATAAATTGTTTGTCATCATCAAAAAGGGGCAGATTGTTGGCCTTCTTGTTTTGATGATGATTTAACAAACAATTTACATCTAATATTGTTTGTCTAGTGTTTGTATTTTGTTATTTATTGTAGACAAATAATATGTTGGAGGATGGATGGAATCGAGCATTTACAATCATATCAAATGGAGGTTGGCGGAATTGTGGAGTGAAGCCTACGTAATTCAAAGTTAAAGATTCAAGTTCAAGCTTCATCCGCAAGTGTACCAAGATAGAGCTTCGTTGAAGATCACAAGCTTGGGTAATTTAGTTTAGGAGCTTATATTATGTGTGTTAGTACCTTAAGCTCAATATAATATACACACACACATTTATTGGTTTCCATGTATATATATATATATATATATATATATATATATATATAT